>CABFOV010002109.1:12395-37810 GCA_902141375.1 Timema poppense | reverse complement strand
TTTTTTGGTAGCTTTTTTTTTCGAGACTTAATGAGCGGTTTAGCTTCAACCTGTTACTTTTGTGTTACAGTGATGCGCGCGCATCTTAAAATTTCACTCTCATCATTTTTTTATAACGCGCCTAAAGAAGTATAACTTCAAAAATGACGCCTGGACACAGGAATCGAAACCGGGACCTTTGGCTCGATTTGGGTTCGATTCCCGTGTCCAGGTGTCATTTATCAATTTTCAGAATATGATATCTAGATGGAGTAATCCTCCATAAAAAGAATAAATAATAGCTATGGCTATTTGATTCTTAATTAAGTTTAAATTTTCTCTTAAACCGTGGAGTTTATAATATTGTTTTGCAAACTTTACACATGCATATCTTATTATCTGCATTTATCTGATAATAATTATAAATTAAATTCCGTTTTAGCTTTATACTTTCCGTATCAGCCATTTTGAATAATAAATAAAATGTGAAGAATCTATGAAAAACTTCTATGTCAAAAAGCACTTGTAAATTTGTCACAGATAATTCCAAAGAGATAGAACATTAAAGATTAAACATTAGACGCGAGCTGAGATGATAGCACAACTAAAACGTTTTATCTGCTTCATACCATTGACCATGGTGTTATTTCTTTATAAGTACTTTTATTTTTTACAAAATTATGTTGGTGATAGTGAATATACTATATTAACTTTTACTTACCCGTTTTTGATCCATGCTTACGTTATGTTAGTTAAATTACTATTCAGTGTTAAAATTATGTTTAGTAACTGTTTTAAAACTATCAAATATTGAAAAATGTAATATTTAGTAAGATAAAATTAAATAGTTTGATAATTTATTGAAGTTTTATCCTTCCTTTCGAATTTTTTAGAATATGTGAAGGTTATTGTAGATGTCGAATTCGAAGCCAAAGGAGATTTGATCTTCGACTTCGACTTTTCGAAGTTTTTTACACTATTACTAAATAGTCTGGTAAACGATATTTGCATATCTGAGAAATATAAAACAAACAAATACATTATGAAGATAAGTTTTATGCTACATAATGTAGTTTTATCTTGCTTCAAGTAAACTAATATAGATTTTAGCCTTATATAATAGGTCAGACAGAGCGTTCTTTTGCAAGCACATAAATCTAATCATCGTAAAAATAAGAATTTCATATTGTTTTCTTGCGCAGTAAATAATTTTAATAATATTTGTATAACGTCAAATAAATTAAAACTATTGACGTCTCACATTTTCCCGTTAACGCAAACCCTCATATCCACCTACAATTGTGGGTATGGGGATAAAGAAGTGAGTCTCATCTTACCTGGTAAAATGGTGAGAAATTGGGATCTAAATCCAAATTTTGGTGTCTCAAAGTGTTTTACTATATATAGTCTCAACAATATTCTCAAATGCCGACCGGAGTAAATTTTTCTCAAAATTCTGCCTCACTCATTAGTGTAACTGTGTTGATATTCCGGACGGGTAGTAAGACTACGAGTACTCGTATCGGTGTGTACGTTGACCAAACGTTAAGCTCATATTTTATGTTTTACAGCAGATGGAGAGGTTGGGAGATTTAATACTGGCCGGGTGTACGGAGGGTGTATTCTACTATGGATTTAAACCCTTTATTCACGAAACATGGATGCATTTCCTTTAAATTCTACCTTTTCTGTACTTATTTCTATAATAGTAATATACGGATTGTGCAGATGGGTAATGATACATTAATTATATGTATTGATGGGCACGTGCACTAAACGTGTCGGTGAGGCCAGGATTCGACCCCAGCTGATGGTACTGAGGTTTATTTCCAAAATGTTTTACTCATTCCTAATCAACGCTAAATACGAATACACTTGAGGGGTACAAGGGAAAAAGGTGTAAACTCACATCACATTATTTTACATGACATCAACTCTTTATCTAAAACCCTACAAGGACACCAGAAAGTATTTTTTATAAAATTAATCTAAATTTGATAAGAGACCTATTTTAAACATAATCTAAAATTATACAGAAATGTATCCTGATTGTCTAATAGATGGCAGTCCTAATACAGTTTTAGTTAAAATTTGGCATTCCCCTTTCCCCCTGTATCCTTTAATTGTTGTAATTAAAATGCGGAAAACCAGTATGGATGGAGCACGGAACTTTAACTTTATTCTGTTGTTGTTCACAGTTTCGACGTTCGTGGTAGACCGTTCACCAAAGCGCTCTACTGGTCGGACTCGCAAGCTTTCGGACCGAGGGCCTACTTCGTGACGGGTTCTAAACCCGCTGGGTTGACCCTAGAGGCTGTCCAATTGGATGACGAAGGGGTGTACCGCTGTAGAGTGGACTTTAAAAACTCCCCAACAAGGAACTTCCAGATAAACCTCACCGTCATCGGTAAGTTCCGATAAAATAATATTTTATTATAATATAGTGGTATAGTTGTCAGAGCTCCTGTATGCTGACATAAGGGTCCCAGGTTTGATCCCTGGCTGGTATTTGGGGATTTTTCTAGAAACGGGAATAATTACCATGATTATCATTGTTTGGTTAGTTATGCTTAAATTATATTTAAGAGCTTTATTGAAGTTACCCGTAATATTTACTATCACCATCCTCTCATCTCATCGGGAGATGGTAAAAGCCTCCACGGAAATGATGTATGATTAGTACACTCGGGCGTCCTGTGGTAGTACAATAGTACTGCCTAATATTTCCACAAACTGAGCTTCAGAATGATGTAACCCACAGATGCCCCTATTAATATAATTATGAGAGTGTGTGATAAGGGGGGATAGCTCGGAGAGGGATTTAGTTGGTAGGTGGAGGGGATATAACCAGAAACGTCAAGTTCCTCTAGGCTGGTATGTCATTCATAGAGAGGTCATGGCTCGAATCCCTGCCGGTTTCACAGAGGGAAACATTTCTTAATTCTTATCACATTCTTCCCCTTAGAAATTAACGGTGCATCTCTAGTCTAGTATGGTTTAGTGGTGATCTCAGGTTTCGGTTCATGGCTGTTTGTATTAGGGATGATATTATTTCTGCCATATTCTCACGATTTCTTTCTAAAAGATTTTGGGTGCATTTTTAGTACGATAGGGGCCTACGGTTTTATGCTAATGGGGAAGTCATGGTTTTGTTTCTGGCTGGTATTTTCTGAGGGTGTTATTTTTTGCTTAATTGCTTACTCCTATCTTTCAAGAAGATTAATGGTGCATTTCTAATATAGTATGGTTTAAGGATGGGAGGAAGGTCAGGGTTTGGATCGTGGCTGGTTGTGCCGGGGATGTTAATTTTACTTAATTGTTTTCCACTCTACCACCACGCAAATTATGACACACTTCCTCAACTTCCTTTATAATATCCTCACTAGTGTAGATATTAATAATCTAAATTGATGAAAATCATGAGTGCTTGAATGAATGGGTACGCGAACAAAACATCATACACTACTTGTTTATTACAAGAGTTTTTATAGATTTTCTTTGAGGGTTGATAAGGTTAGTGTAAGATAAGTGATCATTTGGTTGTGAGAAAGGCATGGTCAAAATTACGTGTGGGAGGAAAATCATAACTATCAGTGATCCGCTAAGGGATTCAAGCCATTGCATATAGATTGTAGAACATCCTAGGCGTTAGAATAACATCACAAATAGTCAATGTTGATCATGAAGAGTGAGTTTGAATTCCTTTTGGGTACTTTAGGGGTGTTTCTAAACACATATTCACTAACTCTCACATATCCTCTCCAAAATAATAAATTTGCATTTTCATTACACTTGGATTTATTATTTGGACCGATCTTGGGATAAAATATATATTTAAAAGGGCTTAGTGAACTATAAAATATATATTTTGATAACACAAATACGTTTTATGAATAGATCACCTCTTTGGTCTAGTTGTCAGAGTTCCTGACTACAGATCCAGAGGTCCCGGGCTAAATATTAGGCGCTTCCAAAATTTATATATGAAGCAGTGGGTCCGGAACGGGGTCAAACTCAGAGCCCCCCGATGATAAATTAGGATATACTTAAAAGGAAAAGGAAATGTTCTGTTCTAGAAGACTGATGTTAACGGCTGTTTTGCTGACAATATGATACCCTCTATCAGCAAATGTTGGTAATATAATCGCTAACGGTGCGGTGGCCGCTCGGTCAGTATTGCGTGCTCGCGGGTTTACAACATGGAAATTTATAAATAAAGTCGCTATGCTCGTTGGGGGCTACGCCCCGAAACCCCCAGTGAGTTATCTTTGAGAGTGGATGTAAACTAATGTAATTTAAGAGCCGTTTTTTGATAGGTCTTACCGTTTATCCACAAGAGACCTCCAAAGAAAGGTCCTCACTGAATTTAAAGTTGCTCCGCCTTTTGGATTTTTTCAGGGTTAAAAATTTTTTTTTTGAACTTTTTGGAATTTTTTCGTCGGTTAGAGACTAAAAGCTATAAGTTTGTCAAATTAAATTTTCTAGCTCATCTGAAATAAGGTAAACATTAATGTAAATGAGTGAGTCAGCCATGTGGATTTATAGTAGTACTAACTGTTACCCGCGACTTCGTTCGCGTTTTCACTCTATTTTTAAATGACTCGCGCGCCACCTATTGTAAAATCCGGAAACTGAGGGTAAAAATACTTAGGTTGGTATTTTAAAAATCCAGCCTTATTCCTTGTCTACATCATAAAGGAAACCTCTGTGCAAAATTTCAGCTATTTAGGTCCAAGGGTTTGGGATGGACGTTGATCTAATAAGAAATAAGGCAACTTTAAGGCGAAAATATAAATCCTCTATATTCCCTATCCCATAAGAACTTTGAAAAATTGTGAAATTGGTTATTAGAGATTATAATTACCTACTTACATTCCAAATTTTAAGTCTCTAATAATTACAGTTACGGAAATAAGGCAACTTTAAAGCGAAAATATAAATCCTCCTTATACCGTGTCCCGTGGGAATTTCAAAAAATCCGGCTTCATTCCTTGTCTACATCATAAAGGGAAACTCTGTGCAAAATTTCAGATTTCTAGGTCTAAAGATTTGGGATGGGCGTTGATGAGTCATTTAGTGAGTCAGGACTTTTATTTTTATATATTTAGATAATTTTTAAAGAAACAACGATATAAAAATGAAATGTTCATTCAGTATGGTTTATCAATTTTCTATAAATCGTTGGTTTTGGAACACAAGTATAGATGAGTATGCTTTGTTTAATTCAAATAAATATTATTTATATTTAAATATAAGTTCTTTACTTTATACGATAAGTAAAAATTTTAATACTAGAACTTTGCATAGTCCAACTTTCATAGCCAGGACTTTACATGACAGATATAAAAGATACTGGATACACTTTAATTTATTTTACGTCAAGTCACGTTAATCTAAGCTGATACTTTTGATAGTTAATCTTAATGACTATATAAAAATGTTATTATTTAAGTGAAATGTTATTAATGTTAACAAAAAGACTTTTTTTATTTTTAAAAGGTTCTTCTCAACAAAAATTATTTAATTAAATTAAGCATACTGTCATAGACTTGGACAAAATACAAGTCATGTAGTTAGATAGTCGATCTCGGTGGTCTTAGAGTAATGTACTCATCTCACGATCCGACACACATGGGTTCAAACCCAGCTGGAATCAACGGATTTTTCTTGAGTGACAAAAAATTACGTAGCACAACTTCCTTTGGAGGGGAAGTAAAGCCGTCAAGACGTGTGAATTTCATGTCGATTATGGCATGTAAAAGAACCATGGAAGGTATGTGAATATAACTTTCTTGCAAAATTGGTTAGCCCTTTAACGCTTTCTCGTAGAAACCTAGTGTGGACGGTAACGGGTAAATATCACACTTCCTGAAATCCCTCAGTACATGAGATTTCTACCAGTTAGTGCAAGCAGCACTAAACGTCTGATTGGCTATATGCAAGCCCAGTTTAGGATGGATATAGATCACACTAAACCAAATTTTTTACTCAAAAAGAAGAAGGAAAAGAATAAATATGTTAAATAATTGGGGTGTTTATAAAGTGCAAGTTAAATAATCCAATAATAAATAGTTTGAAGTTAACACCTTATTTTAATCGGAAACGTTTCTGCCTACAAAGCTAAGGGTGCTGGCCTTGGGGGTTGGGGGTTGTGTTTGTTCCAGTTAAAAAAAAACCTTATAAAATATTATATATTCACACATAAAAAAGTGTTGACTTAAAAAAATTAGTAATTTACTCCACGCGTTAAGGGAGACGTAAGCGCGGCGCGTTCTGTTTGTAAAGCCGGAAGGGTAATGAAGTAAAGTTTCAGAAATGGCGTTAAAGAGGAAGTTTTAGGATGACAGTGGAAAACACTTCTTGCTTCCACTTGAACTTTCCCCGTTTGCTGCAGAGTGTGGAAGAATTACACAGGCCTAAGTGAGCGCCAACTTTCTCTTACGAAAATTGTTATTTTCAGTGCTTTCTTTTTTTAACTTGGGTATAAAGAAGAAGCTAACCGGGGTAGCTTCGTGGCTATGCATTTCCTTACCTTCGTTATTAAATACATACACTTTCTTTTATTATTTTAGAGCAGGTTTTTTTTTCTTAGACACAAAAGCAAGAAAATAATTTTTGTGAGGGTTTTTTCTTTCTGCTTTAACTATATATCTCTCTCTTTTTCTCACCACTAAAATGACGGTGGGGTATAGAAAATAGGGCGATTCTTTGTACGGTGGATCGTGGTCATAAATCCTAGAGCATGTATTCTTTTTTTGTTTAAAATTTAAATTAAGGATGTGATTATTTATGAAAGATAATGCTCGGCGTTATTCTGTGTCTAAAGGTCGAATGTAGGAAAGGAAAGGGAGAATGTAGAAGGTACATTAGGAAATTAAGCTTTCTCTACTTTTTAGATGCACGGTGGTTTAAGTAATAACAAAATGATACATAAATGTTTTAACTGATTTATGAGCAGTGAGGTGAATGGTTACGAAACTACTCGGGGAAAATAAAAAAATATCCCCGACCTAGTAATGAATATTTTAATGTTTATAATTAAAATTAAAATAGCTATCAAAAACTTCCTGTAGTATTTAGAGCAAAATGTAAATCTTCAATGATACGGAAGAACTAGAAATTTTTCTCTTTTACTATTTTTGTTTTGTTTTAAATAATATAAATAGTTTTCTAGCTATCGCATTCTTATTGTTTATTCTTGTAAAATAAAATGGTCCTCAATTATTTAAAATAATCTATAAAATCATGCTTATTGTATTACCTATATGCCAATTATAATATTATATTATTATGTTATTGTTTATTATAATTTCTCCAGGTTACAGCTAATATTTTTGATTAATACTTTTTGCTATCATAGATAACCTAAAATTTGAATGGAATGTGCAATTTATTTTATGTGAGATTAATATTCTATGGAATTAAGCTATGGCTATATTATGAGGAGTTATATACGATGTAGTCATCACAAGACATTGATAAAACAGTTAGATCCTGCAGATTACAGTGGGCAGGACATGCAGTGTGAATGGATGAACTGAAAACGTGTTCAAAGTATTTACTGGAAAACACAATGGGAAGATACCATTGAGTGGACCTAGACGAAGAGGGGAGGATAACATTAGAATGGACTCCAAAAATACAGGGTGTAGTGAGGTGGACTGAATATAACTAGATCAAGCTAGGGATGGGTGGCGTACTTTTTTAAGTACGGCCATTATCTATCGAGTTTCTAATGGCATAGTGTACGAGTAGTTAGTATAATATTTCATAGTAAGAGCTCGAGGACATGTGGTCAAAACAACCGGCTCTTTAATTTTGGAAGTCAGGGTTCAAATTCCATTAGGGTGTGCTGGGAGTTATTTTTAATAAATGGTTTACTACTATTCCCCCATGAAATTAAGAATATATTTTCTCTAAAGTCAAATTTCCTCATCCATATTCACTATAGTTTAACTTAATGCGTATAGCTTAGATGATTAGTGAAATTCTATGGGAGTGAAATAGAAAGGGGTTATATAGTCTAAGTTATTTAGTTAATTTATTGAATTTACATGTCTTACTCAATTCAGCTTTGATCTTAGTCCAGAGTGTATTTATTTATTTAATTTTAATATTATTTGGCTATTACATACTCCTTTAAAATTAATACCAAGAAGAACATTCAAGTTTTAATATTATATTTGAAATCATATTTAAATATATTTTATGAGAAAAATTAAGGCCACATTCCAGTAAACAAATAATTTTAAAAACAATTTTTTAAATAAAAAAATTAAAAGCCTTAGGTGTTGGCTAGACCCGAGAACACACGAAAATGTCCAAGCTCAATAGAACTGCATATTAGACACTTAGTCCACCGAGTAAAACAATGCCAAGCAATTAATTGACTAAAACTAAGAGACCAAGCAACCCAAGCAACTTTTTGCATTTAATCAATACTTTGCTCGTCCACTGGCACGACTACGACTATAGAGCTACACGATAAATTGCTGGAAACTAGACTGGGTGTGCCTGGTGTTCAGTTGCTTGTAGGTCTTAGCAGCGTGCATCTGTAGAGGAGCCTACGGGATATGTTTTCTTTTAATTTGTGTGGACTTAGAATTATATATTTTCGCGTTTTTTCTGCAATTTTTCACTTTTTTATGACAAAACTCCACGGATAATGACAAAGAAAGAACAAACAGTTGTTAACTTTGTTATGGAGGTAGAATTTTCAAAATTTTCCTGTTCATCATATAACATAACAGGGTCCACCAAGGGCAATTTTAAACCATCTACTCCTTTTTTTTTTTCAAAATCAGGGTGAAACAAAAAATGTTTACGGGCATTTTCACGATCTTATATGTAACCCACAACATGGTCCTCATCAGACGACGACACTTTAGCTAATGATAATAAAAAGAAAGATTTCTTGTGTGAACGTAAGACCGCTAACTTATCGTAAGTGACCAGTCAAACACGATTTGTTGAGTCGCGTTATTTTCCTTGGTGGACGAATATCCAGACTTAGAATCAACCTATGAATGGCATTTGAAGTGGTACTAAGAAATAGTTGACATACGTATAATACTTTTCATTTATTCATTTTTAACTCTTTCCTTTGCTGTTCAATAGTCTTGTAGTCTTATAATGAGGGATATTTACAAGAAACTATAACTATTGTAAACAATAACGTTAAAATAATCTTAATCTTATGAATCTGATCTTATAGTTCTTTGAAAGAAAACAGTTTAGTTATTTAGTTTCTCTGAACAACGTCTTATAAATTTTCAAAAGTAAAATAAATACCTTCTTTCTTGAGCATCATGTCTTGATAAATATATGTACGGGTACTGTACTAATTACTTTAATTAAAAAGGGATGAAGAAGGTGGAATTTTAGAGAAAATGTAGTGACATTTGCATAAAGTGAGGTTTATAATAATTTAAAAAAGTATGTACACCTAACCAGGATCCTAAACTCAATCTTCCTGTCATTGGCAGTCTAGTCTAACGTAAGAGTTATGCCTTGGACCATTCGGCCACCAATGCATATCTACATAATAGTGGTTTTGGTTTGTGTGTGAGACATCTTACCACATGTTTGGGCTGTCCACATACTTTCATTTATGAGGTAGATATGTGAAAGTAATACTTTGTAAGAAATATACTTATATTTGTGTAAAAGGAAACTAGGACCATTTTAGAAAAGCCCCTTTCAATACACTTGACCTGTATTCGTCCACATCACCGTCAAACGAGACCAGATAAGCCTGAAATTTGCTCCACGTGCCTACTGTTGTATTTACAGATAAATAAGCGGTGCTTTGGGATATTATTTTTGCGAATCTATCTTCTATTAGAATTAAATTAGACCTGCTTGGGTGGACGCATGGTCTAAGGCAGGTAACGGCAATCAGTTTATCGTGATTGACCACAGATCTGAGAACAAGTTTCAGTCTATAGCGTAAGATAACCACATCCTAGTTAATAAGTCAAACTTTGCGTCTTGTGAACTTTTAAATATATCAACTACACACATATCTATATATATGTCATTTTTTTAGAGTGACCAAAACCACATTTATCGATAATTATGTGTATTGTCAGTGCTTTACCGTCTTAGTGCTGATGTGTATAATGATCAAATAAAGATATAGAGAGATTCACGTAATAGATATGCTGATGAAAGTTTTGATATTGAAATTGACGTCCAATAAAAATGTTTTTAGAATCTTTCTTTTGTTTTAATATATTGGTTCTTTTAATCTGTCCCTGTTAGGTAGGTTTTGACTTTGCTTGGACTCTTAAGTACTAAGGTGTCTCCCTCGCAATATATTGCATTGTTTGTGACAGGGTGAAACAGGTTAAAGTTCCGGTTTTGGGAACTTTTTTATGAATGGTTACCAATTCTTCATACATACAAATGCCACTAATTTCTTTTTTCTAAGTTTTACTTCTTCTTTAGTGTAAATATGATAATACTCCAAACAGGAAATTTCACATTTATCTCAAGGAGTCTACTTCAAAGAGCGTCTCAATGAGATCATGTGTGTATGGTGTTTGTTAACCGAGGATTAAAGTGCTTTAGAAGCCTTTTAAGGCTGAAGAAAAGTGTTTTTACGTGAATTAACAACTATTCTATACAGGCCAGTGCTTTTGAAACGTTAAATTCATAAACTTTTGAATATTAAAGAAAAATCTTTCGACCCTTTCAGGGTCAATATCTCGAAATTCTTTGTGATAGTTCACGAACGATTTATTAGTGTCGACGCAAATAGCTAGTGAACGGTCGGCTGGCTGGTTGGTCCTCGGCTCTCTGTCTGAGGAATCCCAGGATTGAAGCATCGATCCACAAGGAAGGTAACCACTGGGGAACAACAACCTGGACACTCGAAAACTAAACAATAAAATCAACATCATTATGACCTAAACTATGAACCAGTCTCGTCTCTCAAAAGGAAGCACAGGGCCAAACCTGGAGTTAATGTACTAGTGACAGAGGCAATAAAGGTAAACAATCAATCCTCCACACTGGCTAATGGGCAAGACAACAAAAACCAACAGGGTGCTGCTATGGAGTAATCAGATGATAGCCTGTGTGAAGAAAATGGATCAAAAAAGGTAAAAGTACTTCGGATTGAGGTATCAAACGCGGTGGAGAGTAGCAACATAATTAAACTCATAAATCGGAATCTAAAGGATGACTACAATCATTTCCTGTATAGCTCAGGGCATGAACACTTTTACGATCTCTCTTAGGGACTACTCCTCACTATTAAAACTTCTCAAGGAAAATTCCCTTGAGCACTACAGCTATATGCTCCAGAAGGATAAGCCCTTTAATATTGTGATCAAGGGCCTTCACTCCAGTATGCCATGTGATGATATAAGCTTAGAGTTCATTTGAATGGGTTTCACGCTCAAAAATGTGAGATAACTTTTCATGAAATCCATCCCACAAACGGTGACACCTAGGCCACTCCCAATCTATGTCTGCGTACTGGAATAAAACCCAGCCTTTTGCAAAGATTTACAAAGTCAGGGCCATAACCACGCAATTGTAAAGGTAGAAGAATACCGAGAATCGGTGAGAAAGGTACGGCAATGCCACCAATGACAACGCTTTGGTCACTCTAAAAGTTACTGTTCCCTAACCCCACGATTTGTCAAGTGTCTGGGTGAACATTTGACTACAACCTGTTACAAGAATGATAGAACCACACGAGCACGCTGCGTGAACTCTAAGTGTGAGCATGCGGCAAACTATAGCCTTTGTCCTGTATTAGTCAGGGATGTGGAGACTCAACAAACCATTGGACAGGTCAACCCAAGGGGGGCATAAGATAACGGAGCTAAGTGCTCCATCCAGCCAGGTCACCCAGCAACTTTGGCGAAACAGCATCACAACAGAAACGTAGGATCCCGTGGCCAAGCGGTTATCATGCACAGCAGCCCTAGTAAGCCTCCCCCAAAATACTAGCAAAGAAAAATCTAACTCAAATTAGGTTTCTGAGATAAGAGAGCTCCTTCAAATATTCAAAGATATAAATCTTTCAGGTCTTCTTGAACACATTGAAAAAATACCCCCTACAAAACTACAAAACCCCTGATTCTACTGGAAGCAGTCACTGAATTCTTCTGTGATGGTGAATATTCAACCACATCCCCAAGGTGATTTTTTGAACACAATGTTCTGGAACGTCAATGGTATCATACAACAGGCTCATGAATTGGAACAGATATTAGAGTCATTCTTAGTTGATATAGCTCTCATTTATGAGACGCTTTTAACAACAACAAAAGTTTGACTTTCTATGGGTACAATATTTACAGGACTGGCAGACCTACCAGTAGGGTTGGTAGTTCTGCCATACTATTTAAGTAAAATCTGAATAATTAACACACAGTTATTCCGGGTACGGTAAACATCGAAACAACTTCAATAATAATTCCCATACCACGGAGTGAGATAATGTTTAGTGCTGAGTACAAGAGCCCTTCGGTCTTAATCACAGCCCAAGATCTAAATACGCTTACGGCCAAGAAAAATTTCTTTGCCGCTGGTGACCTTAATTGTAAACATACACACTGGAACAATCACTTATCTAATCAAGCCTGCCGTACCCTGGAAGAACATACAACTGCGACCTTGAAAAACTATGCAGTTTTGGCAGCGAAGGAACCCACATTCTAGCCTCCAAACACAGAAATCTACCGGATGTGCTTGATGTGATACTTAAAGATTTCAACCAGCAGCCTGAAGACCTGCACACTTTAAATGAACTTGACTCTGACCACATCCCGATTTTCTGTCGGCTCCCAATAAATACCAATCCTAGAAATTCTTTTCTTATAAGAAAGATTCTAAGAACCGACTAGCCCAAATTCCAAGAAACTTTAGACACGGTTATACCACTCGAATGGAAGGTTGAATCGAATGAAGAGTTGGACAACATGGTCGTTCTCTTGAAATCAACGCTTTTTGAGCCTCACCAATCGTTAACGACCTATGAAGCCCTAATAGTCATTGTACTGATTTTTACAAATGTAGACTGATCGTGTGTTCGATCGACATTGACTATTCTGGTAGTGGCGGGTAGCGATGCCTCTCTGGCAAAGATTGAACTAAAAATGATTTCTGTATTACTGTCTCAGTACGTGGCGATCTGGATGGAAATTAATTGAACTACATTTTATAATCTTTCTTTAATAATGGAATCTATATGTACATATTTTTTAAATTTAATTAATCTAACTGTAGTGGGGGTGTGGGGTTGTCCTTTTGATTCATTTTGTTTATATTTAGTTTCAATGTATTTTGTAAAGGTTAGCAGTAGTAACTATAATGCCATTAGTCCTTGTTTGTCTTGCGCTATTGTCTCTGAAAGGCCTCACCTGAAACATGACTTCCTGTTCTTG
Organism: Timema poppense; assembly: GCA_902141375.1. Classification (NCBI taxonomy): domain Eukaryota; kingdom Metazoa; phylum Arthropoda; class Insecta; order Phasmatodea; family Timematidae; genus Timema; species Timema poppense. Next base: position 24,428 of record CABFOV010002109.1, on the reverse strand, counting down.
GAGGTGACGCGATTGTCTCGTTCACTCTCTTTCCAAACCTGATTGAGGTGAGACATTAATTTTTTATTTTGTTTCTTTTGTTTAGGTTTGATTATAAATTTAGTATGTGGTCGCTTTCATTTATATTTTTGATACTACGGGGTAAAGCTCCGTCTAGTTTTAATTTTCCAAACTTTGCCTTTTAGGTTTATTATTTTGAATCTCTTTTGTAACCTTTTTGTAACGCTAATCATTATCTACAATGGGACATGATTTTCGTTTTCTATAATGTAACTGTCATGTTCCTATATTGCTCGTATTATAAATTATAATTATAAAGGGCATTAAGCATTATGGTTGGACGGTATTTTTATAGTTATTAATTTTGTTTTTATCTTATATTTTACTAAAGATTTTTTTTTTTAATAATGTAACATAATATACAATTCGGTACATTTATGATGAATGTGAACTTTTCCCTTTTTTTGTTAAATTAACTACAAAGTGTGTTTGTTTAATAATAAATTCTAAATCTTTCATATTTGTAACCTTTTATAATGATTTCAAGGATCCCTTTGGTTAACCACGTATTGGCGCAAGTCTCCAAATATTCCCATTTTGTAATTTAGTCTTTTTTTTGCGCTATCTTTCAGACCAGTTGAAGTCTCCCAGTTTGTCTTGAGCTAAAATATTTCTATGGAATAGGTAATTTTAATCCTTTTGAATTAGTTGTCTTAATATGTTTTTTTTTTAAAAGGGAATTTTTGTTAGGGGTGCCCTAAGGGAAGTTTTGTTAGGGGTGCCCAATACAACAAACTTGTCCACTAAGAGAATTAAATTGTTACTGGATTCCTTTCCAAATTTTGTATCGTTCAAAACAGAAGCTACCTTTTAGACTATCTTAGAAATGCTTGCAATGTAGATGAGCTCAGTATATGATCCTAAAGAGGGAACATCCAGATCTGAACTTATTGATATCCTAGAAGAGGGAAGTGCATCATGATTGGCACACATCCCGCTTGCCGAGACATCGAGCCAATTATAACAGATTAGGGGCCAAGGCCCGCCATAGAGCGAAACAGTTGAAACTAATCCACTGGAACGAGTACGTTTTGGATAAACGTCAATAGTAATGATAGTGTGTGGATGATTAGCAAACAACTTAAAGGTGGCAACTCGAAAACTAGAGCTCTGACCATTCACGGACGTCATGGGATAACTCACACAGACGAAGCCAAAGCAGATGCTATAGCTTAAACATTGGAAAACCAATTCAAGGTGAACATTGAGCCCCAGGATGAGATCTTCACAAGATAGGTGAAAGATGAGGTGAAGATATATCTCAAGGAATCTATACTGGTACTACCCCCTCCGGTAGCTATACATGAATTGGGGCATGTTATCAGGCATCTAAAAATAATCCACAGAGGTGGACCGAATATCAAATGAGATGCTGTGCCATTCTACTAATAAAGTCATTCTACTCCTGAATTTCATATTTTCTGCCGCATTAAATTGAAGATACTTTCCGGAAGTTTAAAAGTTGGCAGATGTAATATTTAACACGAAACCTGGAAAGACTCGAAATTTTCGCAGAACAGGAGACCCATCAGCTTACTCACCTGTCTTGGTAGGGTATATGGAAAAAGGCTAAAGAAGTTTGTCCCGGAAAACCGAATACTTCCTTATATTCATTTTGGTTTCCAGAGCCGACACTCCACAGTACACCTGGTCACCAATTTTGTGGAATGAGACAACAGAGAGTTTTAACAAGAAGAAAATTACATTGTCAGTTCTTATAGACCTCAAAAAGGCATTTGATAAGGTATCCAAGGAAAGGCATGCTGGCCTCCTGCGAAAGATGATTGACTTCAATTTCTCAAGGATGTACGTCCACACGATAAGAAGCTTCCTCCACGGATGGTACTTTAGGATAAAAATGTACGGTAAGAGGTCATCCCTACACAGCATCAAAGCAGGAGTACCACAGGGATATGTTCTATCACCGTTTCTGTATAGAATATTTGTTGCTGACATCTCTACATATCCAAAAATCAGTGTCAGGCTATTTGTGGATGACACACTGTTTTTCAACTTACACAGGAATATCATGCAAGGTTTTAAACACATGCAAAAATTTCTGGACCATTTCGGTAACTGCCTGGAAATGTGGATAATAAAGGTAAACCCTGCGAAATCCACGACTACCAGGATAGATAAAAAGAGGATACAGCCACTGGACCAGTTTAGTGTCCTAAGTGAAAACATTCCCTTTTGTAAAGAGTTCAGATATCTCAGTGTCTTAATGGACTTCCGACTCAACTGGAATCCTCACCTCATGATCTTGAGCAAAAGAGCTATGGGGGTCTTTGTTCGGAATTACGGATTCTTCAAGAGCCAGGTGGTTAATACCGGAATAGAGCTTCTCCTCTATAATAGTCTAGGTCTTCCTCTACTCGTCTACGGCTGTGAAACGTGGAGTTATGTGGTACAAAATGTTTTGAGCCAGCTTCAGATGGTCCAAAACAAGGTACTCAGGTGCATACTGGGAGTCACCACAAGAACAAATATTGCGTTTAACCATGATGAGATTGGGAGTAAGACGCTAAGGGAGATCTACGAAGAACAAAACAGAAGATTCTACACCAAAACCCGAGAGCTGGAGGAAAATGCAATAGTTAAGAAACATAGGGAAATACAGCCCCCGATAACCAAAAATTTACAAAAACCCGAGACTGAATTAAGATGTCCCCTACCCAGCTCAATACTTTCCTAGTGCCTTTTACTTATTTCCGCCATCCCCTTGACCTAGCTTGAAATCCGCCAATAAATCATTTTTTCACAAACTTGCAATCATTTATCTATTCTTCATTGATTGTCTAATATAAATTTGTGTTTTTCTTTCAGGTACTCTAGACACACACACACACACACACACACCATAAATTAAATATCGGGCCTGACTGCGCTTGTGTCTATCATCACAGTGTATTAAGGTACGATCTAGATACTTCACAACACATAATCTCCCCATTTCAAAATTCCTTCTTCCAACTCCAGCTTCCTTCCACAATCAATAAACACATTCACAAAAAGAGGTTAGGTTCTGGACAACAGATCGGTTCTCTTGGGTATTACCTTCTTTGAGGATCGCTTCTGACAGCCAGAGCTGGTAACCAGGCAAACAAGGGAGAGTGAAAAAGTCCAAACAGTTGTTAGGACAATACAGACATACGGATAGAATATTTAGTGTTGGCATTTTCATTTTGAAACAGTGAAAATGTATTTTTAAACTCATCTGAAAGGACTTCTAATTTAATTGCTATGTAATAAATACTTTCTTGTAAATATCAACTTAGCTATTTTTCACCAATATTCTCACATATTATAAAAACAAATACGGTTCACAAACCCTTTTATACCAAATGCCCTCTTAAGTCAATTTGTAGATGAATGGTAAATTTAACTACCGCAATAATATTGTGCTATTTTCATTTATTTATACTAAAATAAAATATCTTACGAAATCATTGTTTATTATATATTATCTTAGTCATAAATATATTAAAACGATGTATTTGAATTAAATACTAATAAAGTATTGTTCCAATCTTATCAAGTTTATCCATACAATATTATTACTAATAATTTATTAAATACAAAAAAATCTTTCAATAAATTAGCATTTTTTTACATCTAAATACCTAAATAGTAATAATATACAACATACATTTTAAAGATAGGTTTTATGTGTGAACACATACAATCTCATCATTTGATAGATGTATTTTAACGAACAATACAAATGTGTGAAGGTAGATAATAAAAGTATAAAATAATATTATATAAAAACACTGTAATAAATAAAATATCTCTTTTGAGTATTTTATAATCTAATAATGCATTTTAATACAGAGTTTATTGACGTTAACAAATCACCATTTGCTTTGTGTCCTCTGAACACAAGTTTTTAAAAAACAGTAAATTCTAGCGCGTCAATATTTTCACACATACTTTAATGTGTTTCAGATGACACATTTCTCACATGGTATTTATCAGTGAAACATGATAAAAAAATAAAATAAAATACAACCAAATGACTAATGCCAATGTTTAAACACCAATCAAAAAGAAACTTTGTGTCACACAGTTACAGTTCTGTAACATGTATACCAGTACAGATGCAATGTTTACTGTTGATATCTTTTGTTTAGTAAAATAATTACTTAAATCACATTGCTCTCAGATTTAAATTGTTTGATATTTTATCAGTTATACACACATATTTATTACAAAAAAAGTGCTAATAATTAGTTTAAACCCCCTGGATTATTTAATTTGACAGAGTTATAATTAGATTAAAATAATACACCTAATCTTATTACCCATCCAAGCTATCTTCCCTCTTATTTATCACCGCGTCCTACTACTTGTGCAGGCTATACGAACATATGACAATTAATCTGAAGAAGGGAGTGATTAAAGGTAATCTTTCCGCATTTGCTTTGAAGGACAGTGGGAAATTATTTAGAGAAAAATGCCTTTATTAATACTGACAAAGATTAGAACCATGATCTCTCTGTCACCAGCAGGCCAGTATAACACGAGCGTAACCTCATAGGTCAAACGGCAGCTGAAGCGTGATTTATTCAATATTCAATAACACTAAATGGATTGGTATGAAGAAAGTATAACTTAGAAGAAATTGATATAACTTGGTATGGTGGCAGGATGGTAAATTATTTAGAATAAACCATCCTTGGTATAACCTACCCGTTACTAACAAAACAATCCAGATAATCATCTAGTTTATTCCATAATCTATCTGATAAAGTCTTATGGGATAACTTTTTTGTGTGTAAATAGAAACATTTTTATGCCAAAAATAAAAAATACATTTTGATTTTTCGGTAATTTTTTAATATTAGTGTATTTTTTCACCAACACAGAGATATGGTGGGTTACTGTGGGGAATGGAATAATATACGTTGGTACATGATTACATTTTAATTTTGTATTGTTTCATCTACAAAATCTAGAACAACTGTATCACGCTCTAATCCAATGTAGATAATAATATAAATCACGATCTCCCTATGGATACAAATGAATACCATGAAAATATATTGGGTAATTAAATACTTCGTTTTTATTATTTCAATTTGTTTATTATTACAAATATTCTAGTTTTTATCGTTTATATTACTCATCAAGATCGTTTAATCTGTTTTGAAAATTACTTGGAGATAAGGTTTAAACCCCCAATCCAGATGTAATATAGTTGGTATTTAATAATTAATTTGTCACTCTCTCTCCACGTGAAATAGGGTAGATTTCCTCCTAAAAAGCTACCCTCCTAGACATTATAACAGATATCCCTTGTGCTAATTGTAAAGCTACCCCTACAGATGTGCACGTGGTATAAATTTTAATCTCATTTAGTCTCATTTTTAAGATGGAAGTAAGGCTGAGATTCAAATTCAAGTCAGATGTACTGAGACTAGTTTTTCCTGAATGGTTTTCCACTCTATCTGTACGCAAATATTAGTGCACTTCCTCTAACATATACCCTACTTGTCACTGTCCTATTTAAGAGTAAATCACATAAACTGAACTGGTATACTATAATACTGATGATAATAGAAACAAAAAATATATAAATTAATTTTAAAGTAAGTATATATATATATATATAATTACCTTGTAAAACATAATATTGTAAATAAAGACCCGGTAGTGTTGGCGTCTTTTTTTTAGTATATAAATTTGTGCAATTATGTCCTCTAAATATGTCAGGAAAAATTAATGAACTTTGTAAATAATATTGTAAAAAAAAAAAATAACAACTCTCTCGTTCAAATAAACCATCGCACAATACAGCGTGTGTGACCTTCCACATATGTGGTGTATTAACTGTTGGACTCGAGCTAATGAATCGAATGGGCTCTCTGACAATGCACGTAGGGTCCACTAATGAGTAATGAGATTGGGATGACGAACAAGGCATTATCATTTTGTTACGTCACACAGTTAAACCTGAAGCCGTCCTAGAGTCGAGTTCTTTGGTTCATTTATGTTAAAAAAATATATATGTATGGTTTTTAGTTTCGTTCGTTAATCAGGATTTCGTCTGAACTTATGTGTTTTTTAGTAGTTGAAATATGACAAAAAATATGAGACATTATAATAAGAATATTCTTTTGGGTTTTTCATTTATACAAAATTAGAAAGAATAAAACTTCTACAAGAACAAAATAAATATATTAAATACAATTTACTTTAAGATACTATTGCAAAATACTTATTTATTAGTTATAAAGTTTTCCCCACTTATATTTTCTGTAGGCATTAAAATTTAAATGATAAAATTTAGTGCCTAAGCAATTATAGCTTTAAGCACATTTAATATAATTTTATCATTTAACAAACATTTAAAATAATATATATACATATATATATAAATAAATAAATAAACTGAAGGTTTGATACGGTCTTATGTATAGTTATATAATACTATAGAACCAATAATATCCAGAGAAATAATATATTAATTACATGGGATTCAGTATTTTAGAATATTCTAGGTTTACAGTTACCTCATTCATTGTAGTTATATTTTAAATGTTTTTGATACAATTTCTTGGTAGGCTATTTTCAAAATTAACTTGCACCCTCATACACAAATAAGAATAAACATCATAGCCATTATTAACTTTTAATCAAGGGAATGAGGTGGCTAAATAAATAAAGGCTTTTGATTTGTTCACTTGAACTAGATTTCGTTTTGTTCAATTGACACTAGAACCATTCCATAACTGTGGACTATTCAATCTTCATTTAAATAGATAGGTGGAAGAACAATTGAATAATTTTGTTTATCAGAACAGAATTTCCGGTATAAATAGAAGGATCGATGGGGAAATCGACAGATGGGTGAATGCATATCCGAGATTAGTTGTATGCATGTGGACAATTGCAAAGAATAAGGTGGTATCAAGAGAGGCAAAGATAAAAATAAATAAAAGTTGGTTGACAACAATATTGTTTATGGATGTGAATCGTTGGTTTGTCGGGATTAGCACAAGAGAAAGGTGAATGTGGGTGGAGTGAGGTATCTAAGAATTGTGTAAGGAAAAAACTCGTTTGGACAGAGTCATTAAGGAAAGGGTACTAACGAAGGGCAGTTTTAAAGGGAATCCAATAGGTCAATGTTAAAGAATCATCCTACGTTACTTTGGGCTTTTTGGGAGGATGAGGGTGGATCGAGTGACGAAGCAAATATATGAAGGTAGAGTGTGTGGATCAAAAGGAAGGGGTAAGCCATGTAAGACATGGCTATTAATGTTGTAGAAGAATGTGTGTAAAAGATAAACATTAAGAGTTTTAAGAATAAAAAAGCATGTATGAACAGTTATATAGATGTTGTTGAAGTGAAGATTGTACGGCAGGAAGGGAAAGTGTGGAGAAAGCTAGTGAGGGTGAATTAAATACAGAGATGTTTATTGAACTGTATGCACAGTTTTTTGGCTACCCCATAAGGAAACAGTGCTATTAGGTATGTAGGAATGTATATATAATTATGTATTTTTATATTATGGACGTCTGTATGTATGTATGTGTGTAAGTAAGTATGTATGTATGTATGTATGTATGTAAGTATGTATGCATGTATGTATGTATGTATGCATGTATGTATGTATGTATGTATGTATGTATGTATGTATGTATGTATGTATGTATGTGTGTATGTATGTATGTATGTATGTATGTATGTATGTATGTATGTATGTATGTATGTATGTATGTGTGTATGTATGTATGTATGTATGTATGTATGTATGTAAGTATGTATGCATGTATGTATGTATGTATGCATGTATGTATGTATGTATGTATGTATGTATGCATGTATGTATGTATGTATGTATGTATGTATGTATGTATGTATGTATGTATGTATGTATGTATGTATGTATGTATGGATATATTTATATATGAATGTGTGTAACTGTGTGTATGTATGTATGTGTATATGTATGTATTTATATATGTGTGTATGTTTGTGTATATGTATGTATGTGTATATGTATGTATGTATGTATGTATATATTTATATATGAATGTGTGTATCTGTATGTATGTATGTATGTATATATGTATATATTTATATATGTGTGTATGTTTGTGTATATGTATGTATGTGTGTATGTATGTATGTATATATTTATATATGAATGTGTGTATCTGTATGTATGTATATATGTATGTATTTATATATGTGTGTATGTTTGTGTATATGTATGTATGTATGTATGTACATATATATATATGAATGTGTATATATATGTGTGTATGTACGTAAGATAATAATGAATATAAGATTTATGTCTTTTATATAATTTTTGACACCATGTCTAACTACATATCAAGGCTATACGTATTCTAACTCCGTCAATGAAGTAGGGATATAGAAGGTAGAGTAGAGAGAAAAGGGGAAATGGAGAAACTACTCATGTAAATAATTTACGTACTTCCAGGTGTGATTTTATCCCCTACCTTGACGTCAATAGTAAACCAGACTAGCTACATCTTTTTAATTAGCCCGGATACTCACAGCTGCAATTCTTTTCCTATATTTTTTTCCCCTATATAATACTGCTATAATTAACATATAATTTATATTTTATAAATGAAAGGCGATTTGAAAATATAACCTTAAGCTTACCACCCCAAAACTACAACCAGTGTCTAGGTTCTTAGGCATTCCCAAGACACACGTCCAACCTAATTTCCCTCCAAACCAGCAGATCCAGCAATGCAGTAAAACAAGTTATTTCCTGAACCAATTGAACGTAATTGTTCCCGGAAAAGGAACACAAAGTAAAGGATGAGGCTTGTTTCATCTTTCCTTCCTCTTCAAGTATAATAATTTGTCATATTACAACGTTATTACTTTCATCCCCCTTCCCCATCATTTTGTCGACGGGTAAGAGCTCTATTATCACGACGAAGAAGAGAAAACTTTTGGGGAGAAGAGGACTCTGTAACTTATGAAATTCTTGGTAAGAGCTAGAAGCTTCCTTAACTCCCCACCCCCCCTTTCTCATTATTTCCTCCTGGAAGGTAATCTGGAACGACCTCCAGGTGCCAACATTGTCTGAGGCTAAATTAGCCTCAGACATTCTCCATCTGATCGTTTATCAGCCGGGATATGAACGGGGTGGGGGAAGGAAATGCCTTTTGTGTCCTGTCGCTAACGATTGTGTTTTAAGGTTGAGTCTTGGTGAATGGAGTAACTGGGAATTTATGGTGAAATAATCTCTTTTGTCTTAGAGATTATTAGTGGGACATGTGTGAGAAATCATCTGGTACAACTTATATTTTATGAGAATTTCACCCATAAATGTTCCTAATTAAAATGTATGAGCATAGACAAGTTTAATAAGATGATATATTTCCAAAGTATGTTTAAGCTTTCTAAAGCCAAGATACTTTCAATTTGGATTTAAAAAAAAGGCCACTTCTTTAGATTATATAACTCAATAAATATTTTTTTTTAAATATTTTTTTTAATAAATTCACCAAATATATAGCTCATGTAGCATGGTTTTTCGGTGACGGGTGAGGTATCGGGTGAAATTATATCCAAATATACTAAGTTTTTTTCTTAATGGTTCTCAACTCCGTCCTACCGCAAATATGGATACACTTTCCCTGAATTATACCATACTAATCATTAATTAATTAGTATGATTAAATATAATAATGCGGTCAAGTGCTAATAATAATTTACAAAAATTGTATATGGATGCATGAAAAAAGGCTTCAGTCTCAATTGTCAAGTTTTCTTATAGTGGAGAGTTTTGGGTAGTAATTACAAATGGGTTTATTAAGTGTTTTCTTACAAATGTTTTGATATTCTCCTTCTAAGCAAAAGCGGGTTCTCTTTCTATAGTCAACTTACCTTATTCATATCTAAAGGTGTCAATATGCGTCTAGCCCTGAAGAAATTAACATACAACACCAAAACATTTAATTTTGAAATATTGGGATCATTTATACCAAATACAAGTTGTTGTTTTTTGTGTGTCTTAAAACAAGTTAGATTAATTAGTGAACAATAAACTATTAAAATATACTATATACATAATAAGTAGGTCTAACTTCCATGTACCCTGATAGTTAGCACTATAAATTTGACAGAATAAATGAGGTCAAATTTTATAAATTGTGCTCCATTAAAACAATGCAGGTTAATTACAGGGTATGGATATGTATAAATAATAGTAGAGTAATAAAACATTTTATATCTTCCCTTTAGTAAAAAAAACAGTTTTTGTTGCTCTATTAAATTTTACCTTTTACATGGTAAACTTTATTAAAAAAACATGAAACATTCACAGAAGCACGATTATTAGTTATAAAATTAAAATTGGTCCTACTAAGTTATTACAGTTTATTGATATTATTATCAAAAATGGCTAGATATTAGTCATCAATTTTAATATGAAATATTTGTTTTTTTAGAATGAATTAATAAATACTAAATTATATCAAACAATTATGATGATAGAATCCAGTTTGTTACAATAAATTATTAGTAAATTACTAAATATGTTACTTATTTTAAAGCTAATACCTTGATTTAAAATATCTGGATTATAACTTTTTCTTTACAAAATTATTGTTCTTAACTTTATTATCGCTACGGGTTGGAAGGAAAGATTATATTTTATCTCCAGAATGTACATTTTATAGTTTATAAAATTGATTAGTCATTTACTTAATCATCTAGAATGTTTGAAATATAATACCTAATTATCACCACGTCTTAAAACTCGTTTAGGCTATACGCCTGTGTACTAATTACGCTCATGGGTTATGGATAAGTGAGGCTAAATTTTTCAATTTAGAGGAAGTTTACTGAAATTTACGTTAAGGGAAAGTGTAGAATCATGCAGGAAAAAAAAGACCTCAATACTTCTAAACGGGTTCAAACCACGATCTTCACGTAATCGGTATTCCAATATATTGCGAGAGTGATGCTTAGATATCATGTGGCCACCGAAGTGGGGTATAATATTATTAATATATTAAAGCAGTGGGTCTTACTACCCATTCGGGTTATATGGGTTTGTACTAGCTACACTTATGGTATTATGAATTAGGAGGTTTTATATATATAGGAAATGTACCTACATTTGCATGGAAGAAGTGTGGAAAATCAATTTGAGAAAATCACTTTCAGTACATCCGACTGAGATTCGAACCTCGAAATCACCGTCCTCTACAGTCTAGCTTACTGCGAGAGTAGCGCCTTAGACCATGTGGCCAATGAAGTGTCTAGTAATACTATTAATCCTCTTTTATTTTCTGTTTATGTATTTTTGAATATAATAGAAATTGTTCTGCAAATAATTTACCGGCGAAGCAGATTTTGATTTCTTCAACTGGTCACTACTAATTTAAAGGACACTAAAATGAATGCAACTCGCTACAGACAGACTCCCTTGGTTTGTACAATCGCGTTGTGTGTCCCCCCCCCCTTTTAACACCACACCGTTTCCCTTCCTTCCCCCTAAATAGCCGCGGGAAGCATCTAGTTTAATCCTCAGCTAACCTAGTTGACGGTGGACCCTATTGTTGCCTGTGGAACAATACCCGAACAGGTGAAACTGATCACCGCCATGACACCCCCCAACCCTATTCTCTAGGACAGTAATATATATGTCTACCGACACACAAACACACACGAACATATATATATATATATATATATACACATGACTGTAATTTGAGTAAGGTTTGTATGGGTTGAGAGGGACCCACAATGGTTTCCCATGTCCCATCAAGTTGAAGAGTACTTTACTATAATGCCATCAAATAGGTATACAATACGAGCTTAATTTATGAAAGAAACTATTTTAATATAATATTATCAATGCCAACTGTTTTCCGGTCTTTGGAATAGTCAGATTATTATTACACTTCTACCATCTTCCTCTTTCTTTCTTCTACTCTTCCTATTCTCTTATAATATTTCCTCCCCCCCCC
>CABFOV010002109.1:0-11486 GCA_902141375.1 Timema poppense | reverse complement strand
TTTTTTTTTTTTTTTTGATCACGATGCTTCTCTATTCAAGGGGGCAAGAGAAAGTAAAAAGATTATCTAAAACTATAGTTTGATAAAGAAATAACTAAGAGTCTAAACTCTAACTATGATTTAAGGTGAGAGTATAAAGGACTTGATAAACAGTCAGTGTTTATAAAGTATGTATAAAAAAATTGTTTTGTACAAACTAAACTAATTTAGTATTTCTCCAGTATAAACATACAACTTTTTAAATGAACTGGGATATTTAAATCATGTAATAAATATATTAAAATACTAACAAGTTTAACCTTATATTGCCCTATATAGCACTTCTGATGATTACATAATCGTAAATGATTATAAGACTATATCCTTAACTAGTATTAGTAACCACATTAATTTTTAAGCATACCGTCTGTAAAAAATTGTATATTTAAGTACAATCTTGGGTGATTATTTCAGATCTAAAATTTTTAAATTATAAAGGATTCGAAAAAATTTGAATGCTACATCTCCACGGCTAAGCACTATTTCCTAGTTAGACTCAGTTCATGAATATAATGATGTGTTTTATTTGCAAAGGCGTTTAGCTAGCTCAACCATAAAAGAATATTGTAAGAAATTGTTCCTGCGTGTATTTTCTTAGAAACTTTTCTCGCACGCAATAGTTGGCCAAGGGGAAAAACTCTAATATTTTTTACTCAAGAAACTAGAGAAGATTTTTTGCATGTTTTTCTCATTTCCGTGAACTAGGTCGATTATCACTATACCTGCTGTCTCAAGATAGGGGACACATTTTGAAACAGTCATAAATGGGTCAAACAGCTTGTTCACATAAAAGAGCTTGCCTTTCTTTATGTCCTCTTAAACATCTATTCGTTTTTTTTCATACGTACTTTTTACTGAAATACATTTGAATATATGCTAACTTAAATGCATAAAACCACATATGAATTTATAAATATACTTTCTCTACTTCTTAAAGGAAAATATATTAAAATAAACTATGTAACTTAAAATCACATTTTCAGACAGTCTTTATTAATAGTTCTTTTAAATAATGTAGGCGAGTAAAATCTTATTTTTACTCACAGCATAGTGTAAAACTGCCCGAGGCCTCTTTATTTCTTATTAAAATCCAAGGTTTTGAAGTAAAGACCAGATACACTAGAGAAATTTTGTGATTTTGGTATCTACAGATGGAAGCCTTTTATTACAGACGTTAAGCCAATATTTAATTATATTAGGTATCTTAATGCAGGGGGGCCCACGGAAAAGTAACCCAGCTCCTATATCCAGCAGAAGCCTCACTCTGAATTGGAGGGAGTCAATCCCCTTCCACTCATATTGTGATATGAAGACTGAGTCAATAAAGCTTTATACAAGCAGTTCACTTGCTCATTCTTCATGTCACAATATGGGTGGAAGGGGATTGACCTCCTTCAATTCAGAGTGAAGCACCTGCTGGATATAGGAGGTGGGCTAATTTTCCATGGGTCATCCTGTATATTAGCATTAATAGATTCACAAAACACCTTAATTATACATAGATTCAAAGTAAGTTTTAATATTGTAATATTTTAAAAATGTATAGAATTATAAGATTGTTATTACTGAACATTTTTGTATAACTAAATATAAGTGTTTCGTTGAGAGAAAAAAATTAATGACTATAGAAATAAATTATTCAACGAATTAAAATGAAAAATTGAAATTTAATATTGAATTAAGGAATATTTGTATGGAAAAATATTTCCAAATTTTTTAATATTTCACTATTATCATTAATATAAATTCTATCCTTTAGAACTGTAACTGCATCTCCGTGACTGGAACTGTATAGCCCAACAAAACTAGACAACTCGATTAGGGTAATGTATATAATAAGGTTATATGTATATTATACTTAGTTAATAAAAATAATACTTGTCTAAACTATAGTAGCTTTAGGTAATTTTGGTAACCATTGGGAGGTTTTTGCTATTTACAGTGAATTAAGGTAAACATAAGAAGTGTTGTATTAAATTTAATTGATAAATAGCTTACAAAAAATTGAGTTAAAATTGGATAAATTTGAATTAATTATGTTAATATTTTAAATTATATTTTGTTAATCAGTATCTTACGTTCAGTTATGATTAAAAAATGTTAATTACACTTGCTAGCAATTCTCTCTTTCTAATATCCATTCAGGCTGTGGCCATACACAATAAATACATAGAATGGTTTAGGAATGAGGAAAGTGGAATCTTAGACCAAATATACGCGGAACGAGGTTGATAAACAATTCACGGAAAACTACAGTGAGTATTCCTGGCCGGGACTCGAAAGCTAAGCTTTCCTGTCACCAGCTACAAGACTACACTAGCTTGAAATCTGACTTCATTACCACGCGTACGAGTTTAAATTTTGGGTCACCTCAATTATAATATACAATATGAACCAAGCGTTTGACATACATTGTCTGATTTACTAATGATGGAGAGGTATGGGTTCAATTCCAATCTGGGTCAACTAAGAATGTTTTTTAGAAAAATTGTTTCCACACCATTGCTTCACAAATGTTGCGAGAACATTTCTTCTTTCACTCTGCCGACCTGTTCTCTACACCATCAATGTTATTTACTAATGATGGAGAGGTATGGGTTCAATTACAATCTGGGTCAACTAAGAATGTTTTTTAAAAAAGATGTTTCCACACCATTGCTTCACAAATGTTGCGAGAACATTTCTTCTTTCACTCTTCCGACCTGTTCACTACACCATCAATGTAATTATAATACTTATATCCAGGTCCAATAGTAAGACGCTGTTCCAATAAATAAATGAATTAGAATCAAGAACTGAACTGGAGGGTGTATAAAATTCCCTCCATGCCACAAACACGTGAAACCCATCCCAATACACGACACCACCCTGGGGGTCCATTAGCGACACGTAACATAACGCAACGAATTCAGTCATGACACCTTGCGTTGTTAAATGTGCTTCACATGTCGAAAGGCTTGGTGCAAGGGAGTTGAGGTATGGGGAGGGGGGATGAGAATTGGGTTAGAGAGTGGTTCGGGGAGGGGTTGTTTGGAAATTTGTAGGCCCATCGGGCAGACTGCAGCATCAGCATCAAGGGAGAGAGTTAATTTGAAGTTTTAGAGGCAAACCCCCTCTGGCGTTGATCTCTCTTAGCCCAGATAACAAGATCCTTAAAACGAACTCTGCGTGTACAGTCTGTCGATAAACACGCCTGTTCACTCCCTCCAGAGGTTTCAACTATGTTTACAAGATTTTTCATTTGATCCCTCTCATCTTTGAAGTCATATGAAGTAGATCTTTAGAGAAGAAAAACAGTAGAAAGAAGGCAAAGGGTTTTTTGGGTTGAGAGGGAGAATATGTTAGGGCGTAACGTATCAAATCACGGCTCGGAGAATGGGTGGAGTGTTGAGTGGTAGCCTATCCTCTATTTTTATGATTGGTCATGCCTGCTTCAAAAGGCTTAGTCTTGTAGGAGAATAAATACAAACACTACCATGAAAATCAACTATAATATGCAAATAATGATTAATGTATGACTTTCGCTACAAAATAAATGGTTGATATTTTCACACCCACAAAGGTGGGTACACGGTTGAAATGTCAATATACTCGGCTATATTTTTATGCTGAGGGTGAGGTCAGTGTGATCATATCCCGATCATATCTATCGATGTTTTATTTCCAAGCATGTTTTTTTCTTTTTTTTCCTTGCAAATTTGCAAACAATAAATTTAAATTCCACCTGTATTTAATAATTTTAAATATATTGATAATCCTGAAAAGTATTTGTTGCACAAACAGATAAAGATGGATGATATAAATAAAAACACAAAAATAAATTACATTATTCATGTTGAACGAAAACCAACTCTTTGACTATGTATATGGCCTCATTGATTGCCATAAAATTACTTTTAAGTTGAGATTATAACACATCTACTTGAATGACAACAGCTCTTAGGACCCCCATACATATACATTATACATATTAAACTTCTGGTTAAACTGAGGGATTAACTTAGACAATTTAACATGTCCCATCTCAGCCCACACATGAACAGATCCGTATATCATGTAATTGTCTTAATTCCACCTTGTAATCCGGTTGAGTGTAATTGTATACTAAGTTCTCCAGGGGGAGAATGTCATCAGTTGAATTGATTGCATTAGTAGCAATATAATGTCTCTTAAAGAAGAAGAAGAAGAGAGGCCCAGAGAGTGCTGGGAATAGTGGTTGAGCCGAAATTTTCTGCGCATCGAAGGAAGATTTCTGAGCTCTTCGATATATTTGGAAAGAAAAATCTTTTAACCACGTGGTTGTGGCCAAATAGAAGGTGAAATACGATATATCGGAGAGAATTTGAAGTGTGTGTACCGAGCTGAATAAAGACTTGGCCTGACGGCAGATCATAATTACCTCCGACATGTCAGTTCCGCCTAATAGGAACCGTGACTTTCAGGTAGAACTGTCGGAATTTCCACAATCTAACAGTTCCAATGATTGGCCGGAAGTCCACCTCACACACGTCAATTAGGCCTTTCAGACTTCAACTGTCCAGGCCGATCTTAAGGTGAAAATGTACATGTATGGGGGCCTTTCATATACGTGCTAGAGATACTGATGCTTTCATCGGTTACTTAAAAAAAGGAGCTTGGGCGTTGCATTGCAGATTGGTATGCCCCCGTTTGACTACCTCCGTTAAAAGTTGTACATAGGGCTGGATTGAAAGCCAACGTCACGAGCTTGCTCGTGGCAGTGGCCCAGAAATGGATTGGACTCTGTGAGTCAGGGAGTTTAATCACCGACGAGTGATGGCGTTGGCAGACGGATGGGGTTCTGGGCTTTAGGATCCGGGCTTTACGGGTCATGTGGTGAGCCGTTTTATGCTAAGGCCACAATAATGATTTCCCCCCCTGCGTTCAAGCTGTTTTTATCGCGTGAAGAATGTAACACAAGGGGTTAAATAGTGGTATGCTAGACAAGAGATAAATATCGCACGTTAGATTCTGTTTCAAGGTCATGTTGCGTTGGAATGCACCACGGTCCATTTTCCAAGGGACTTATCCCGCCTCTCTACCTGCCACACGTGCCACGAAAACCAAGGTACGCTCCTCCAACAGGTTTGTGCCTCGATGTTCCTCCATTTGTCATTCAATTGTAACCCAGAGCCACGTTTACGTGTGCTGTGATAAGTGTTATATTTTTATTGTTAGTTATAATATTCGATATTCTAAATGAATGATAATGTCATCGATTTTTATTGTTAGTCAAGCAATTATCATAAGCGTTGAAACGTTCCCGTCGATGGACTACAATCAATGATGTTACAACCACTCCATAAATGGGTGATAAAAGGTGATCTGTCCCCATTATCACTCTAAATTATTTACTCTTTTTTTGAATATTATGAAAAAATAGAATTGTATGTTTGGGATTAGGCTACAATTTGCTATCAACAACTTAGAAGCATCAATATCTTAATTAACAAAGATAAAACTTATGAAATTTATATTTCTTCCCATTCACTCTTCACCAGATTTATTTTCATAATTAGCTCAAAATTTAGTTCAGACGCTCTAAAATTTCCTTTAAATTCATGAAATTTTCTTTTAGGAGGTACAAATGGGACTCCAATATGCTCCCCATTTGGAAAACCAACATGGGCGCCCTTGGTTACAGCCACACGCCCCATGTAGCTTGGAATGGCAAATCATTTTTCTTGGTATAATTAAAAGGAACGATGTTTTCCCGATTGAAATGTAAGCAACATTGAAGAGAAGACATGTGTGACAAGTTATTTAAATCACTCTGTGTAGCCTCTCTCTTATGAATTTTGCAGCTACGACTATTCTGCTTTTATCACTCCGTCTAGCATCCCCCTGTTCGATTTTTTGTATTCGCCACTTTTGTATCTGGGGTCCAAGCGGAAAAAATCTAGGAACGATGTTTTCCCGATTGAAATGTAAGCAACATTGAAGAGAAGACATATGTGACAAGTGATTTAAATCACTCTGTGTAGCCTCTCTCTTATGAATTTTGCAGCTACGACTATTCTGCTTTTATCACTCCGTCTAGCATCCTCCTGTTCGATTTTTTGTATTCGCCACTTTTGTATCTGGGGTCCAAGCGGAAAAAATCGTTCGTGTGGCCTTAACCTCTAGGTCCAGTGCTAATCTAGACTGTTAATAGTGCATGAGCTAGAACATGGGTGCCTCCACTCGTGCATACGAGTGGCGGGGAACTACTTTCCCACGTTAAATGGGTGCAATTCCATTTCCATACACACAGGAAAGAGTGGAGATCGTAAGATCGCTTCTGTGAGTAAAAGTGAATAGCTCCAGCTACTTTCCTCGATGGGTGGAATGGACGAGTCCCCAGTATCGGAATTACCAGTGTATACTGGTAGGTGTGGAGGAGTCAATTCTCTCCTCCCCGGATATCCGGCCTGTTCCGGATCATCCCATCCTTCAGGGTGGGAGGTTGGATCTTTTTGGGTACCGACCTAGAAACTGCCCTTGGCCTTAATGTCCAGGGATGCTGTTTCACCCATGCTGTCTTGAGTGGACTAGCACGTAGGCCCTACGGATAGTAGGCCGAGAGATTTTCACCTAGTTCACGTGACTTAACCAAAACCTCCTAATGGTTTTTATTTGGTGGAGTAATAATTAAGAACAATATGTATGTAACAATCCCCACAAAGTCATTCTATTGAAGGAATATATTCCAAATTAAATAAAGCAAGTATTTTAACTCCATTACACATGCAGTGACACGTTTAGAAATTTATGTCTCGTTAAATATGTCTCAACGATCTGTTTGTACATTTGAAAATTGGTCACCTACTTTATATTACATTTATTCTTAGTGATACATTTATTATTTACCACATCCTCTACCATTTTTTGTACTACTAAATTAATGCAGTGACATTTTGTAGATTAAAATACAAAAATAAATATATGTTGTAAATATTTGAGAGTCACCTAAAAGGTTTCTGCATATAAATAAGATGTGATACTATGTCGTTTGGAAACAGTTGATTTATAAGTTTTCTAGAAAATTATGACTTGTCAAATCCTAATTTTCTCAAATTATAATTAATATTCTCTTTAAAATCAACAATACAAATTTAAATCCTTTAATCTTTAAACATGCACAAATTAATTTATTATTAAATTCAAGTGATCAATTCCAACACGTACTGTGTTCCAGTTAAGGTTCAGATTGAAACCAGGAATATACTCACTTAACATTATCATATCTCAATAATACTTCTGTGATCTAGAGCCAAATTTTTGGGCTTTGTTCTATAAGAATCATACTGTATATTATGTACCCATATGTTATTAAAGACTAATTATGTGAGGATTTACAACTACTTTCAACGGTTTTAAGTTCCAGATTAGTGTAATGCATTTCAAGTGAGGATGTAGAGGGCGCGAGAAAAAGTAATTGTTTTTACTGATTCATATAAAAACTTTGTTGGTCAAAATAAATCAAATATGATTTCAGTACAAGCATAAGATTTAAATTCTCTTCACATGGTGATATAAACAGTTTTTGAATATTTGTCAAGGTGTCCTGGAATTTAATCAACTTTTTCACTTCATTTTAAAAGTTTTTCATCTAATTCCACTATTTTCATAGAAGCTATTCAAAACATTTAATATCACCATGTGAATATGATTAAACTGTGCTTATACTGGAAAATATTTCATTTATTTTTGAAAAGAAAATGTTTTGCTATAAAATATACAAAAACACTGGACTTTCATTGATTTCCCTACATACCCAACTTAAAACAGTATATTTAACTCAGCTAGCAATTAAATCCCCTTGCATTCCAAAGAAGATAAGGATCGATCTCTTAGATAAAAAAAGGATTACATTTATTACATAAGAATTTGATTTTCAAATATATTAAAATTAAAATAAATTTTAACTTAACTTATCAAATTTAAACTTTAGAAACTCTTCCCACAAAATTCGGAGTAGAATAATTATTCGGAAAATATTTATTTTTTATAATTTAATGAAAAGTTGTTAATTGGTTTTTCATATTTAATCCATAGTAATTTTTTACAATCTTAGCTTTGTTTTATTGTATTTATACTCGCTTAACACTTTAAAATTTGTGTATCTAATATAATGATTTGACTCACCATATTATAATTATGTATTATTCAAAATTTATTAGCTATATGATGAGTATTAAAATGTATAGCAATAAAATAAGATTTTATAATTTCTTATCGAATAAATTTGTAAAATTTATACTCTCTCTGTCAAAGTTCTAGCATGTTTTCAAAAATAAAGCATTAATATGTAAAGTCTTACTAAGATAAATGCGAAACCGTTATTGAATGCAAAGTCTTTGTCACAAGATTTCAAATTCTTCTTTTACCCACACATAAAGCTAAATAATTATGAGACTTTGAAGTTTTACCTCCCAGATAATTTAGCTCTTACCTCTATATACTAAGCTTTGTGGTATCGCTGTGCAACAGAAGGGGTAAGATGCCAAATATACACAATTTATTAGTGTTTTGTATAAGCTCCTGCGCTCGCTTTTCTTTAATTATGTAAGTCCTATTCCCGTTGTGACAGGAAAACCGAATATCATTTTCAAGCGTCTTACTCTGTTATTAGACTGGTGATACATATACATTGTAAGGACTAAATTCATTAAATAGTTATATCAGGACTATATAGTACTATTCTTCGACGTTATTCAGGATATGAGAGATAAGTAGATTAAGAGTGCCACCTACTTAAATGAAAATATCCGCTCACTGCGGTCATTATTATAGGAAAGACAATTCTGAAACTCCAAAACTACTAAAACAAATATTAACTGTCTCAAAAATTTATTTTTGAAACTGATAAAAACAATTTTTTTGTTTGCTTGACAAACTATTTGCTTTGATCTCAGAACTGCGATTATTTGGGGGAAACACTATAAAAAACGATCTTATTTAAGATACTTATAATTTTTTTAAATTCTAAAATCTGAAACAAATATTTGTAATGGTTTATAAACCTGTAAATACCCTTCCCCTCTATTTTGATGGTAAGCATGTTTTGAATGAATAAACCAATTATTAGATAGAGAGGTATGCCTGGACATCTCTGACACGTATAAGTAATAATTTCGTTATGTTGGAAAATCTAGGTAAGATTTTTATAGCATTAAAATGTAATTATTTTATATGTATGTCTAAATGCATAGAGCGAACGCATTGATTTTTATATACTTGATCCACACACACATAATTTATCCATTCATTTAAATCCATATTAAGATGGTACTTTATCTATAATATATTAATAGTAGAATAACTTCTTGGAATTATGAACATGTGAACAGAAAAATTGTTCTAGATTGCATTGTTGGGTTTCATTTTACAACATTACATGGAACAATATTGTAAAAATTAGATAAAAACCAAACATTTTTGTGCTTTTCTGAAAGGTTTTCCGAAGTAAAAGAATATTTTATGGAAACCTGATTTTGTCTAAAGAATCTTGGAAAAGTATGTAAGCTGATGCAGATAAATATTAGTGATATAGAGTAAATATAAGTATTTATTTGATAGGACGACATACATCAAAACTAAGCCTTATATAATGAGTTGATAATTTAATATGCAATTTATTAATTATTTATATATTGTGATGCCGCTTTTTATAGAGAATAAAGATTTGTTAAGCGACATATTATAATTATTTTATTGAATTATATTTACTAAATCTATCCTCGATATTTAAGGTTAAATTTGTTATAATAATATAAGTTAATTAAATTTGGTTGTCTATCAAATAAGTGAATAACCAGATTGATTAAACTTTTTATATTTTTTGATAAACACTAAATATTTTAACCAAATTTTTAATATAAGTAAAAAGTTAACAGTTAATTCATAAATTATCTTTATAATTTAGTTTTAGCATAAAGGCTGCAATCTGATAAATAATGTTGTCGAGAGAACAAAAACTCACACTTTTAAGTATTTTGATAAAATAAAAATACTTCACTTCAAATATTTCTAGTATCAACTTTAGTTTCTTCATCAAAAATTCACAAACTGCAACAACGATAACCTACAGTATATTAAGAGTTCAAGCATCTTAAATCATCTGTTTCAGTATTCAAATATAGTGCATTATTATGATTAATTCGACCTTAACAAAATATTGTAAGATGTATTATTTCAAATAAAACAAAAACAAAACAAATTTTTTAACTTGACAAAAGTTACACAATGTTAAATTTAAATGAAATAATATTGTCGAAAAAAGTTGAAATAGTATTACTGAACACATATGAGTAATACATAATATAGCTTGGTGCTATGATAAATATTTATATGAGTTATTTAACGTGCACTTTCTGAACCGACTGATTTTTATCAGCAAACGAGAATTTTTATAAACGATGGCGAAAGGACCTACCAATCTG
Source organism: Timema poppense (assembly GCA_902141375.1). NCBI lineage: Eukaryota > Metazoa > Arthropoda > Insecta > Phasmatodea > Timematidae > Timema > Timema poppense. Next base: position 1,005 of record CABFOV010002109.1, on the reverse strand, counting down.
GCCGGAAAAGTTATTTTCATATACCTTCAAGGTCTCTTTTACATGCCACAATCGATATGGTACCGATGGCTTTACTTCCCCTCCGAAAGAATAAGTGATACCAATTTTTATCAATCAAGAAATATTCGTCAACCCTGGTTGAATTTGAACCCATGATCACTGAGTCATAAGGCAACCATTTTACCCTAAGACCACCAAGGTGGATCATAATTATAATAGTATAGACTGGTGGTATTCATCTTCATGTTCACGTACCCCTAGATATAGTTTCTTTTCAACTTTTACATTCTAAATGTTTTTATGGTATAATGAGAGTAATACATATTCTGTAATCTACATCGAGAATTAAACTGGCTCTCCCAGATCGCGTGTTTTTAGTGTTTGGATCTCTTAGGGATGACCATAAATCTGGCATTGATAATTAAATGTTTACCAGAAAGCAAAACATATAGTAAATGTTACATATCCCCTAATATATATTAGCGTACCCCTGGTTAAATATTATTGGTATAGCATTTTTTTCCATCGCACCTTCCTACGTCTTCAGAATATTCGCATTTTAATTTCATTTATTAGATTGGAATCAGATGGGTAGAAATTTTAGTATATGTCCCCACATTTTTAGGGAGTAATAATCAAATATGAAAAAGAGACTCATTACACCTGGCTGGAATCTGAACCTTGTCTTCCACTTTATCAAAACACTAGTGAAAATGAGCCTGACATCTAGTCCACGTGCTCACTGGTACGGGTTATTACGTAGGTAATCCCATCTTATGCCGGGATCACGATCGACTTAACGTTAACTTAACGTAACTTAACGTAAATGACCTCCTCGTGTGTTTAAATGGAAGCGCTCACGATGCACTTAACTTAACGTTAACTTGCAGTTAACTTAACGTAAGAGATGTCTTGGGAGGTCTTTTACTTTACTTAGCGTTACTTGAAGAGTATCACGTGATCTAGCCAGCCAATAATTATGCTAGTGACGTCAACAGGGCTATT
>CABFOV010002108.1:62409-93523 GCA_902141375.1 Timema poppense | reverse complement strand
ATCAGATAAGGTGATGGTGATAGGGAATATGATGGTGTGGAGCATAGCCGTCTCTAGTAGAGATGGCTCTGTGTGCAGCCAGCGAATATTTTAAACCTAACCAACAGACCATAGTAATTATTCCCTATCTAAGAAAATTTCGCCGGTACTAGCCGGGAATCGGTCCAGGGACCTATAAATCAACATCCAGTTGCTCTGATCACAATGGCTCTAGGTTAACATCCAGTTGCTCTGATCACTATAGCTCTAGGTTAACATCGTTAAAACACAAACATAACAGTTTTATAATAATTTTCACACAAATATATTTGCTCACATCATGAAAAGTATACTTAGAATATTTATTTACACAAATAAAAGTTTTATAATGTTTTTACAAATATAACTTACACATTGAAATGTATACTTGGAATATTTATCTACACAAATAAAAGTTGCTCATACCTTGAGAAGATTACTTGGAATATATAATTATTAAAAAAATACAGTTATAGAATATATCCTAAACTTTGAAGTAAATTCTGAAAATAATAATCAATTTTTTTGAGGCCGTAATGGGAATAGTGGCGTCGGTACTAATTTAAAAAGTCCACTTTAAAGAGAATTTGAATATATTGTTTCAAATTAAAATATGTACAAGAAAATACCCAACAAATTTGACTAGAATCAAAATAAATATATATTCAAACAAATAATCGACTAAAATAATTAGGTAGGTGGAGGATTATACTGGCGGTTAAAAAAACATATAAAATTATCCCGGGTGTATAAAATAAATCAATAAAAAATGCGTCTTTTCATGCGGAAAAAAATATCAAAACTTTGAAAAATGGTATGTCAATGGAACTGTCTAAAATGAAAGAAAATAAAAGATAAATATTCAGCCCATCTAAATGATTACCTTTTAGTCGTGTCGAGTGCGTTTACAAGGACTCTGATATCCAAACATCACCTATTATAATCATCAATTATCCGTCATTTGGTGTAAACAGACTGGTAGACTTTAGTCTGTGAAACGGTACATACAGTCGCAAGACATTTTCTTGCAATTTACAATTTTGTGCGGTATCTGTATGTATCTTTCCACGGCCTATTCGGTGACCATTGCTTTCAAAACGTCAAAATTAACATAGTTCTGGTTACCGTAGTTTATGGTGATCCCGCGAACCTTGCACACCACTTTTGTTTTGGCGGGATCACCACCAACACAAACTCGGTACGCGTAGTTCTTGGGGCCACCAGCTACAAAGGCGCTAATATAGCTTACCCGGGCTGTAATCCTGAAGTTCGTCAGTGAGGTTACCCAAAAAGACTCCGGTCGGTGGACTCCAATCGCCGGGGCGTTCCGTGAATAGAACGCTAACCGTATCATGATACAAAACGCGGTCCTCCAATTGTTCAAGGATGCTGTATAAGTGCAACCTAGTCATAGCAGTCGTGTAGCATGCCACAGCCACACTCGTGTTAGGGTTATGGTGCATCGCATCACGCACAGCCTTTTAATTGTGGAACATAACCTCATCATTTACATCAATGACAATGTACACGGTGATGTACGGATCCGTCAGGTACTTGTGGATGCCCTGATATTTGTTGACAACGGCTACGTGGGGTAAATCTTGTATTTGCCCAAACTTTCCCCATTGAGAATTCAAAAAGAGTTTAGCCAGTGTGTGGAGACCAAGGATTTTACAAACAGAATCGAAATCGATTTACCCCTTCCCTTTCCTCATAATTTTGAATATAAGCTAACTTCTCATCTTGTGAGGTACACCACTCTGGCCATCCACTGGCTTGTTGTTTAATTTTCAAAAAAGTATCAATATACCCGTGAAACAATCCACCGGAACGTGTTTGAAAATCGTAAACAGATATCTTTTATTCCCACACTTCGTGTTCTGCTTTAGTGGTGTAGCCTTTCTCAACGGCTTTCCGGATCTCGTCAATCACCCAGACACCTATCAACCAGTGATCTTTATAGTCGTTGTGCTGACATACTCCTTGGTTTTTCTCCTATCCGCATTCCCTACCCTAGATGAGCATTAACTTGTCATGCATCCATGTAGGCAATACCGGCATGAATAAGTCTCGTGGAGGCGTCACTGTAACTTTTGCTATGCCTTCTACTTGTTATATAGATGGATAATTTGGTTCCAACTGAACTTTGGGGTGGCTGACGGGATATTTTTTGTACTTGCAAACGCAAGGCTACAGTGAAAACACGTCCAAGTACTTGATCTTCTCTCCACAAGAAAGGTCTGCTTCGTGGAAGAGTTTAATACAATTTGTACGCCTGTTAAAGAATGAATCTTTAGGATTGAAGAGCTTCTTGCTGTACACCTCACGGTGGAGTAAAAAAAAAAAATCAAGTCTTTGTCTGTGAGTTTCATCACATTAAACATACACTCCCACATCTCTACGAACGTGTAGCCGGCATTCTTAAACTTTTCCACGCAGGCCATAGTCACTTCATAGCGCGTCTCCATGGTCTCATGGCAGCTGTTTTTGATAGGGCTGGTCCTGTCCGGATAACAAAGAGGTTACCCGTGCCAATAATAACCCCAGAACTTGAAGAAAGTGCTGGGGTCCTCAGCTTTAACAATACCGTCTACACGTCTCCCTAATCATATTCCTCAAGGCCATTGCCTGCATGAAGGATAGAGACACCGCATTGATGGGCCTCCCAGCAGATCCATTGTACAGCGACGTGCGTCTGTTGGGTCTTCACACAGGTAGCCACCGTTAGGGATGATACAGATGGTATTCTCCTTAAGATGACTTCGGTGGTAAACCAACATAGCCGCTCCCGCGATCGTATACGCCTCTCTCAAAGGATCCACCTTTTCTTTTTCCATGAGCATGTCTCTAAATTTTAGACAGGCCTTCCGTAGAATATCTTCATCTTTCACGCAATATAGTTCCAACTCACGGTTAAAATCAAAAAGACATTTTTTAATCAACGTCTTATCGTCCCCGCATTTGGTGCAATGATGGTCATTTCCATATATATGAAGGCAAACCTTGCAACAAGTCTGTACGACACAGAGGCTAGGTTCGTGCAAGTACGTGCTGGTCGCACCTCTAAAAGCGTTTCTTGTCAGCATTCAAAATCATAAAATACGAATATGAAATTGCTCTTTTCCAGTGACGGCTTGAATGGGGCCTGCTTCATATAACAGAAATTACCAAAAGAACGATATGTAACGCATACTCTACAAAAAGTCTCACAATACTTGTGTGAATATTCTGCTCTTTCCAAACTGAAAATATTCTCACAGACCTCACAAACTTTTTGACATCATAGACTGACATGTGACCTCTACAAACACATGAACGATTATGGTTATCAAAACAAGTCTGGTTTGTGAACCAACTCCCACATTATTTACAGGCCCCAGTTCGACCTCCACTGCAAACCACTTTAGCGTAGTACTTTTCGCACGCAGATACGCATCTGTGCACATTCTTATGATCAAATGGCACACGACACTCACGGCAAAAGTACGAGCACTTAAATGCGGCTGTCAACGATGTTATGACATAAAAATTGTTTTGCTTATCACCGTGAAAATAAAAATCAAGGTAACCCTTAAAGGAATGTTCGGGAGGGGTCCTTTCATATAGGACCTGTTTCCCCCAACGTTCCCTGAACACTCTGATTTTGTATTTGATGAGGTATTATTGAAATTGTTTCAGTTCAGTGAGCCCACCCACCACCTTTTAATAGATTCACACGGGCATTACGGCATAGTTCCTCTGCTTTGAGTTTTTGAATAGAACGATCAATTTTGATCTTCTTAAAGGTGTTCGCGTCCATGCATCCTGGCTCTCTTTTAATGTCACATATAACTTTGGCAACAACCAATGCATGGCAAGGCAAAGTGTGTCGCCATTTTTAATCGTAATGCTCTCTTGGTTTTTATGGTTATATCTGCTAGCGAGAGAGAGTTTCTCACATTTATGACTACCCCTCCCTCGCAGCTCTTTAAAGTGGTGTAACTTGACATACAAGGGGGCCGAAGTGAAGAACGAAGTATTGCTTTGTAACACTCATTCTACATTAGAGAGCACAGCCTGCATGTCAAGCTGATCAGATCACGGAATTGCCGTATGAATATACTTAAGTTGTTTGGTATGAGGAACAGTTTAGAATATTCACACATGACTCTTGAAATAATTGTGATTTTCGGTCAAAACTCTAATATAGGGTTCCTTTCCCGTAGATAAGAATAAAATTGTTAATGACAATTAGCGCAGCACTCTTGGCGTAATAATTAGGAAGCTGACCTATATTGAACATGTAATGAAGGCCTTGGGGTCCCGGAAAATTAACAGCAAATGCTCTTTTCGATATTTTCTTCACTCATTAGTAATCAGGCTCCGCTGCTCTCAGTCCCAAAACCCCTTGGGGCACACATTAAAATCTAATGGGCCTGGGGCACACATCAAAATCAAATGGGCTAAGCCCATGAGCCACTGTGGTGGCATATTTCGGGGGGGAAGGTATGCGGGTGGGGGAATAACGGTAAATTAACCGGAAGTGAAAAGTTGTTTAATTGACATCAAAATACACACTCTCGCTCACGGAAAATAATTTCGGGGGAGGGTATGTGGGTGGGGGAATAACGTTAAATCAAGCGGATGTGAAAATTAGGTTAATTGATAGCCTCGGGGCTGTACCAGGTGGGCGTACTAGACTACTGGAGTTAAAATTTGTTTAAGAGTGTTTTAATATTCGACTCCTTTCATAATTAAGTATATGTCACAAATCCCATATAAAATTTGATAAGCCCGTTTCTGGTCATAGAAATTACGAGGAAATTGCTAAACAGATTTTGAAAAATGACATCTGATTTTAAAGTTTAAGGGTCCAGGATATCGGTAAAAATAGTTTTTTCCTACGAGAATCTGTTTTTTCCAGCGAATTTTCAGCTTTTCTTTCATCATGAAAACCCTGATCTGTGCGTGGTTTCATATCTGTAAATAAAATATTTCTCTTTGTTTAAAAATAATATCTCAACTCATACTTAATTTGTATGATGCAACAAATATTAAAATTATGGCAAAAATGTATATTATAAACTAAACAAACCAATGGTAGTAGCTTAGAAATATATCAATTTGTTTGCAGTGATACTTTTTCTTCTTCTTTATTTTTGAATATTTACCTCTGACCACAAAATGGCCGTTATAATAGCCGGTGCAAGCATTGGATCTTTTACATAAATCCTATGATTGATGAAATTAATTTCCTAGACCGGGGAAACGTTTATTCTTGTGGAAATGCTATTGTCATTCATTCGCATATATATCAACAATATTGACTATAATTCTCAAATCAAAAGGTTAAGTAGTCAGTTTTGCTAAAATATTAACTTACGTTTTGTTTTGCACATTCTTTATAAATTTAATACTATAAGATTATGTTTAAATATATTTTTCTATGTATTATAATTTCAAAAATTGACAAAATGATCCTAAAAAGTGTTTATATAACCATATGAATTGTTTAGGTATGATTTTTGGTGTTAATTTTTTCAAATAGTATCACAATACCAATATGTTCAATTATGTTTCCAAGCTACCACTTAATTTTGAGTTTATGTTTTTTCAAAGTAATGTTCTTGTACCCCTCTCTTACACACACTCTCTCTCTCTCTCTCTCACTTTCTCTCTCTTTCTCACTTTCTTTCTCGCACACACACTCTCTCTGAAACTACAATTGTCACAAAATCATTATAAAATGGATTGTGTACTTTTGGTTGCTGTAACAATGTATGTTTTATTATTTAACTTGTAAATAAAACAGCTGACTCATAAATATGTTCTACAAGTGCACAATAATCTACAAGTCAACCATTTTCTTCATGAAACCCTTTATATTATTTTACAGGTGCAAGACATTCCCTTGTAGCTTGTAAATTGTAGACTTGTGGTTATATGAAACAGGTCAAGGTCATCCAACATTTTAGAAGGGCCGGATTGTAAATATTTTACACTTTGAAGGAGCAAGAGGTAAAATTATTGAGGATAATGTACTTACATTATTTCAGATAGAAAACAAAATGTACACAGTATTTTTACTAATGAAATTCTGAATATAGCTTTGTGCAAACTATTTTTCGGAAAATAAGTTAAAAGTGTAGAGTTATTGATTGAAAATTATCATAAGATATTGTTAATTATTATTAGCTCATGAGCCACAAGATAAACAGGGGCGGTCCGTAGTTTTCTGACCCCTGCCTACTTTAGACATCACCAAATTGGGTTAATAACGATAGTTGTTCCGCCAATATTTGTTTCTCACAATTTTTTTAGGTACACTGTCCCCAGTTTCACCCTTCTCACCTTACTTCCTCAGAGTAGATTGTCTATGAAAGAGCTCTCTGTGTAACGTACTAAATAATCGTAGCCCCTGTTCTATATTTGAAAACTCTACTTCTAAATGGCACTGTTCCTCTTAGCCTGATTGGCTGCACGGAATAAAAGCTTTTAAAATAAGGTTAAGTGCGTGAGTGGATTGGCGCGCGTTGCCACTTCGAGCGAACATGAATCTGTTCCCATCGGCAGAGAGAAATCCATCACGGTTTTACATGGAATATGAGGGGTAACGCTATTTTATCTTGTGGAGTTCCTTTTACCTTGTCCTTAGTGCACACGCCACCTTCATTACACCCATCTATCCCGACACATCCATTTCCCCTCCCCTCCCTATACTACCCCTTAGCTCGTATGTGTCAACCCCCAATAGTTGAAAGAGCCCATTCCAAGAATTGGTTTCTTGACTTTACCATTTCATGAACTGGAACTAATTGTACTAACTACTACAAGCTTAGCTGAAATTCGTCTTAAGATATTACTTTTAACTAATCCAATCTAACTTGAGACCAAACCTGTTCTTCACTTGTTCATTTCAGGAACCGGGCAATAACTCATCCAGTTCATGAATTGGTTAACAATTGTAGATGCTCTGTTTGTATAAAAAAAAAAGCCATTTTATGAACTGGGCAGCACAAGCTCCGCACAATTTACTAACTGAACCTTTTTTTTTGCCCAGTTTTTGAAATGGTCAGAAGGAGAGGATAATCCATGTAATGGGCAGAGGTTTGCCCGCTTCGTGAAATGGGCAAATTCACGAATATGGTGTAATGTATAGACCAAATGGAGTCTTATGTCAACTTATACGCTTCGGCTATTGGATGGTCTAGCACAGTCGTGTTAAAATTGTTTGATCAAATGGGGCCACAACAAACATTAAATATATTGAAATGGCTGCATTAAAAAGTATTCTTAATATCTTAATTAGAAAGAATTACAACCTAGTATTATGTTATTACAAAAAGAAAAGAGAAGACAACCTTTATAAAACAATAAGACTAACACTAAATTTGTATTTAAAAAAATTGAAAATCTATTCGCAACAATGGTGTTAACTTTGCAACAATGGTGTTGATATTAGGCTTTAAATGTTATGACGTAATCATTATCCTAATTTTTGAAGAATGAGTGTCGGTAATACAAAATCTATCGAGTGTTTGGTTCTATTTAATGTGAGAAAAAAAATCATAGCATGCGTATGTGCTGCCAATAATTGCAATTTTTGGTACACAAACCACACATGCCAGAATTCTCCAAATTATATCAAATTACAAAATATCACATTCTTAAAATGTTTTATTTCTACAACGTTTATAAAAAGAATATCAGGGCTGCATTTCGTTTTGGTTCATCATAAGGTCCTTATTAATAGGGCCGTGTGCCCGCGGGCCACGAGTCTTACATACCTTATCAACGCATCACACTCGTGTTGATCGTGAAGACCGGGATTCTATATTGTTCTCCACTCTCCATGAAAATGAAGGTACATTTCTTATAAAATCAACTTTTCTCGTCCATAACCCGTTAGCGTAATTAGTACGTAAGTATATAACTTGAATTGGTAGTAAGCTGCGGTGCCAAAAAATAGTATTGTTCAAATATTACTATAGCCAAATGCTATATCTTAAGATGAAATTATGTTTAAATCACGATATATCCGAATCGAATGAAATAATGATTAATTTTAAACCATTTAGACACAAGAATCAAATATACGAAGCTATTATGTATGCATTTAGTGAGGGATCACTCCACACAGATATCATATTCTGAAAATTAAAAAATGACACCTGGACACTGGAATAGAATCCTGGATATCTCAGTGGTAAGAGCATTGGCGTACTAAGCCAAAGGTCCCGGGTTCTATTCCCTTGTCCAGGTGTCATTTTTCAATTTTCAGAATAATTTATACATATTTATGACTAGATTTTAAATATTGTATTACAATTACTAGGTTTTTATAATTAAGTGGCTCATTTATAAACTTGGAAATTGTCTTAGGTGTAAGTTATGCTTTCCGTTGAGTTTAGGGAAATTGTTACCTAAACTTTATCAAAATTGTAAAAATCTTTATTGACAGTATAGCAGTAATGCGATTATAAAATTTATCAGTCGCTAATTCAGATATAAAAATCCAATTTGTTTAGAAACACTTATGTTTTGGATATATTTTTCTTGCCAACAATAGTCTGGTGGCCCGAAATAAAAACTTAATCAAACGCCTTATGATACCTTTATAGCGTCAAACATTTCCTAAATTGCTCATTTGTTAAACTTTATACAGCCCTGGCCCCATAATGGTAGGTCTTAAAGGAAATAAAAACCAAAAACCCAAAATTTCCTTTATATTTGCCTTCGTGTGTTCCAAATTTGGTTGAAATCAGTTATCCCAGATTCCGCCGCTTTCAAATGAAAAATGCCTAAACCCGCACCTCTGAGTAAACTCCTGCTTTGATCTTGTATCCAATATCCCCGTTAAACGGCCGTGAAATAGACTCGACATTTCATATTAAACATTGTTAGGATCAAACTTCACGTTCTACTGGTTCACAATGAAAGTGTATCAAATTTTCTTCCGAAACTTTTTTCATAATAAGGGTATTTAAGCACTGAAAAAAAAACCGTATAATGATTCTCTTATTAAGTTTCTAAAGTTCAAATATTTATTTAATGGATTTAGTATGCGTTGAGAAAACGTATCAGCCTGGTGGTACAATACATCGTGTTCTCAAGCCTAATAAAAGGATCCGTGGGCAGAAGGGCTGCTCGACTTTCATGGAGTTTAATGATTGAACTTTAAATCAAGTTTACATTAAGTCTTATAATGAAATAAAACTTGCTTTACAAAGCGATGTTACCTGGAAACTTTTTGAAATGTAATATTGTTTAATTTTTTAGAATGAAATATAATAGAATGAATGTTGTGTCCATTTTTGAAATGCTGCTCATTGGGGAATATATAATCACTAAAATAAGATATAATTACGTAAGTTAATATTGTTATTATCACCGCATCTTAATATCAGTTTGAGCTATGCGCATATGCACTAATTAAGCTAAAGGAAAAAAAAGAGAGAGAGAGAATACAACCATGTAAGAAAACCCATCCTCAGTAGAGAAGGACTCGCTTCGGTGTCCGTGTGCTCTAACGCGCTACTCTCGCAGTGGGCTGGACTGTTGATTATGGGGAGATCGGGGTTTGATTATCGGTCAAGTGTACTGAAGAGGGTTTTTCCAAAATGGTTTTTCATTNAGAAGGACTCGCTTCGGTGTCCGTGTGCTCTAACGCGCTACTCTCGCAGTGGGCTGGACTGTTGATTATGGGGAGATCGGGGTTTGATTATCGGTCAAGTGTACTGAAGAGGGTTTTTCCAAAATGGTTTTTCATTTTCCCTACACGAAAATGTGGGTACACATTATTCTAAATATACCCTTTCTAATCCTTAAAACCATTAACGTATTTATTATTATTAATAGCACTGCGTCTTACTACCCGTTCGGGTTATACGCACTTACGCTAATGTGCATTAGTAAGGTGATTGTGAATTGAAATGGAGGACCTACAGTTTGACGTGGTATCCGAACCACGGTGGAGGTCTGGTATTCCCCACATTCACAAGTTGTGATTAATACACGTCTTGTCAGAGGTGAAGGAAGGGTTTGGCAATCAGGTAGGTATGTGCCGGGACCGAGGATTGAACCCCGGACCCAGCTTATTTAATACATAAGTGTATAGCCCGAGTGGGTAGTAAGACAGGGTGCTAATATACAGGGTGGGGTCGAAACCATTAGATGATTAGTAATTTGAAAATTAGCACTTTAATTGAAAGGTAAATAAAACCAAACTACAAACTAAACTTTTTCACTTTTTGAATAACGTCACTCAGGTTAGCTCCGCCATTCAGGCAATTACCCGTTCGGCTTTTACGCTTATGTATTAATTACGCTAACGGTTTTAGGAATTAGAAAGGCTATATTTTTAGGAAGTTCACCCGCATTTTCTTGGAGGGAGAGTGGAAAATAATTTTTGAAAAACCTACCTCAATATACCTAACCGAGATTCAAACCTCCATCCCCCAGTCATCGGCAGTCTATTCTACTGCGTGAATAGCGCGTTAGACCATGTGGCCACTGAAGCGGGTAACATATTACATTATTTAATCATTTGGAAGGAACATGGAAAATTATTTAGTAATAATCATCTCAGTATACTAGATCAGGAATAAAACGCTAAGCTCATCGTAATCGATAAACAAAACAAGACTATACTAACGCCTTTTTCTGCATGTTAATCAGTGAATACTACTCAAAGCAGTCTCGATTTAGTGAGGGAAATGGGTTTATTGGTCATTCCACGGGTTAAGTTATTCTCAATGGCCATTTCCTGGTTTTATTATGGAAGAAAAGGGTAATCCAAAGAAAGTCTTACTTTTTACTGAACATGAAAACTCTAAATGGCCAGTAAAGGATTATCCTGGGGAAAAAATGAGCTACGTCAAGTATTGGTAGGGATTCGATAAAGTGTTTGAACGAAAGTCTGATACAAATCTGATTTGTGACAAAAAATATTACATGCGGGGCAGGTTTAAAGTTGGCGATAAAAACAGTCGCGTCAGATTACAGAAATTGGATGTACCGTAGAGGTTTATATCGATTGTCCCGTGAACTGAAACGTAAAATAAAATAAAAGATGCCATTAAATAATATCGATTCGTCATGTCGTTTCCATAACTATGCTATCCAGGGTGTTTCTAAACGCTCTGCCCAAACTTTAACCACACATCTTTGGGCAGAATTAAATATAAAATAGTAGTAAAAATATGTTCGGAAAAGTCATCTTGTATTACTAAATGTAAGTTGAAGTTAGGCGCGTCAACGCCGGGTGTGCACAGTTGTAGGTACGTATTATATGTACACAGCAAGTTAAAGTCTATTCACGGTAGGAATTGTTTTTCTGAAAGGCCTTTTTCCCTACCAGAAGTCTATGATAAAGTAGGATATTTGTAGGAAAAAAGACCTTTCAGATAGTAATTCTTACCGTGAATGGAGTATACATATAGTTAGGCAGAGGTGCTGGCCCGAACAACGTTGCTGAGAGGTGAGACCGCGTCAAATACAAACGAGGAATACTGTTGTTACAGAGTCAAGGAGGGAGTTTTGAACACCCCTATGATGTGCCCTAAAGATATGTAACTTGCTGTACACGTACGTATTTAAATTTTCGTACACTCGGCGTTGTCGTGTCTATCTTCAACTTTCATTTAATAGGCCTAATACAAAATGACTTTCCCTAACTTTTTTTCACGTGCTTTTTTTTTCCCACACAAATACTGTGGTTTAAGTTTGGGCAGAGAGTTTGGAAACACCTGTTTAACAAGATGATGCAACACATTCGTACACACCTACTAATATTGTGTGTTATAGATTGGCACAGAATTTTTAAAAATAGGTTTTCAGTATACTCCCCTTAATTATATTTTCCTCAGAAGATAAAATATTTCATCTTGTTGATCACAATAAACATTTTTCATATAATTTTTTTTTTTTGTAAGCTACCTTCAAATTGTTTATATTTCCAAAAAAAAAAAATCTTCTAATTTATCATAAATAAACAATTTCTTGGTACTTATTTTGAACTAAATCTTAAAGTTAATTTTGAAAAAACACAAATTTTCTATTTAAAAAAATATAAACTACTTTTAAATTAAGAAAGTGGAGAAGGCATACGATTGTACATATAAATATACATTGCGTGCGTACGTACGTAGGGTACGTTACAACAAAGAAAAGTTACATTTAAATTTTCCACATTCTGTGGAAGAATGAAAGATAAATGAAAGGTAAGAAAGGTTTTTAATGTGGTATAGGATACAAAACAAATGTTTTTTTTCTTAATACTTCATATAAATCCTTGTCTATATTTGCCCACTCCTTATTCTTTACCCCAATGCATCTAGCTCTTTCTCTTATCTATTCATTTCTCCTTATTATTTGCTAGTTTATATTTACTTACTCCTCTTTGTTGTTTAACCAAAGTCATCCAATTCACAGTTTATATTTGCATGGTTCTCCTTTCCACTAATCTTTATAACTCTTATACTTTCAGAAATCTCATGATTAGATATTAAAATTCAATTTTGTTTAGAAGATAAGAGCAAATTTCGTATGTTACCATTTATCTTCAGATTTGCGATTTAAAATATAGAGCTAAAGAATTTAAAAAATATTTTTCCAATTATTTGTATATATGCAAGACCCACTTAGTAAAAAATCAAGCAACGCATTATTTCAAAAATCAAGTGACAAACGCAATCATGTAATCCAGTTTTTTATTCCATAAATTCAAGTAAATAAGAAATACAAAAATAATTATCCTTAAATCTTTTATAGTAAAGAAAAGATAATAAAGTCAAGTAGCGAAACATAAAAATGTCTTGGATCTAACAAGTATGTATCGGATTATATATAAAATATATTATGTGTGTTTAGAAAAAATGTACTGTGAAGTTTCATCCGTAAGGCTACAGACTTCCCCAAATAACGTTTAGTTGAGAAGCAAAGCAATTTTTTGGGAAAGTACTTTTGTAAGTACATGCTAGTAACGGACCATGAAGTATTTCAAGAGATATGTATGAATATATTTCCATTACATGTTCTACGTCTGATACAATCGCAAATAATTTCCTCTCGACCGACATCTGTAGATCTGGGCTTAGCTCTTTCGTTGCTTCATACATCGATTCAAAAATAGTTTCAGACCATCTTTTGGGACCATATTATGTCGAAACTCTTATCTTCTCTTTCTTTCTTCTTCCTTATTCATTGCTTATTCTCGAAGAAAGTCAAAGGTATGATCGGTTTTCACTTCTTTCTGTTTCTTTACAAGAACTTAATTCTATGCGGTTTCCTGTTTACATTACGGCTGGCTGTTTTCACTGCCAATGTTCTCACCAAGAATTATGAATGCATTTATTTCCGCAAAAGTACGCCACCTATCCTTATATTTAACTAGTTATATTCAGTCCACCTCATTACACCCTATCTCCTTAAGACCCATTCTAATGTATCCTCCCATCTGCATATAGGTCTTCCCATTGTGTAACCTTGTTACAACACGTAAAGAAGAGGATGGTTTGGCTTACAGCTTCTGCCCCAGTTGACTCGTCACGACAAGGCTCCACGCCATAACAACATCGTGGCACGGCTCATTTCAGACTGACCTGAGAGATCATAGTTCACTGCTCACCTCTAATTGTGTCTCGCCCAAGAAAATAATAAACAGTCGATATGAGCAGGTTGGGTGCGCGCCGACAGCTGTTATTGAAAGATGATGGAACTATTGTTCGGCACGCATTTTATCTATGCCTAGACTGTGTGAGCATGTTATAGAACAGTGCTACCCCTCCCCCTTACCGCTCTACCTATCCTTGCTTCCCATGCTTTGATAACACATGACCCCAAGCGTGTGTATTTAATGGCTGGACTTAGTAGTGACAGTACACATTACACTACGATCGCTAGGTGAGGCACTTTGGTCTTGGATAGATTTACTTTGTTTATTTATAAATTCAGTTTGGCATTAATCATTCAGAATTACCGTTTGGGATGTTAAATTATAAACTGAAGCTTTATTTATTTATACCGGGTCTCCTGAATTTCTCTTAAAGACTATGGCTAAGCTTAATATTGTTTCACGGTTGGATCCAATACATTTGTCTGGTAGGGAAACTCTTTTATCCGCGTCACGGATGGGTTTACGTTTTATAGCATCACCGTTTTAGGTCCTGTGTTGTATTGGGCTGTATTATATTGTAATTTTCCCAAATCCTGTGTTTTAAGATTATGCCACGTGTTCTAATGGGAAGTTTATTTGCTATTGTTAAACATTGGAGATTTATTCTTTGTTGCTTAAATCAGGGGCCGCGAGTCAGCATGCTTATTCTTTTAACTCTAGTTGAAATGTTTAACGTTAGTTTGCCTAACTATAACGAATGTTTCTATTTTGTTGCAAATTTCTATTACACCCATTTATGGCTGTTAAGATATTCTTTTATATAGAACATTTTGTCTATTACTCTAATAAATTGAGAGTCGCCGATGGCGACTAGCTAATATCCTTTTGACATTACTATAGTCTAGGGTTTACCATCGCCATCTTTCATTATTATTGTTATATGTACCAGATTTGTGCGAAGGTCAATTTAACCATAATTGTTTAAAGTGTTTGTTCGGCCATTTATAAACTTGGAGAGGCGTCCCGCATATTTATTGTGTTATTATTACTCTTTGGCCGTTGTGTATGGATACAGCGCCTAACGCTGGGCATGCCTCACTCTTTCATTGAGCCTTTTTGTCATTTTGTTGAATAAAAATAAAACTCTCCTGTAACCAACCTGTCCGTTATTTATGGGTATAAGAGTACATAGATAGGGGGAGGTTACAATTGATTTTACCAATCAATAACCTAAACAAGGCTCTAGAACCTCCCTTTCTCGCTGTATAGTTAAATTAGTTATAGTTACGCCTATATGATAGAGATGAGGAAGGTATAACTTAGAAGCAATGTGACTGCATTTACATGAATGGAGGGTGGGAAACAATACAGGAAAATTCCTCCTCAGTAAACCTGTTCGGGATTTGAACCCCAATCTTCACGTCACCCCTAAATCAGACTACATGAGCTTAATATGTATATTACAGTTTTAAAATAATCATATTTTAATTATAAATTGCTATGTATTATTTTAATTTAACAAAAATTGCTATTACTTTAATTTTAAATAGAATAAGTTTATTTAAAGGTGATTGTTTTTGAGATTTTAAGTTGTTGTTATTATAATAAAACTTAGGATAGTTTTTTTAATTGCATTAAATAGTCATAGCCAGTGCTTGGATTTTGAAGACATGTCATTTATTTTTTGTTCATATTAAACTAAACTATGTTTATGATCTCTTTATTGCAGAAATGAATATTTTATATGTCTTTTTTTAATCATTTCTGAATTTAGACTCACATTTTCTTGGTTTGGTTTGTTTATAGTCAATTTTAGATATTTTTTAGTAATTTTAAGACACGTATGTTCGAATAAGTTTATTTTTAAATATTATCGATGTGTTATAAATGCATAAAAGCTCAAATATACATTATTCTGTACACAGTTGTTGGAATGAGAATATAATGTAGGCAATGAACTTTGTATCATCTTTGATTAGCTGATTTTACGTTTGTAAAACACACATTCGTGGTAAGACACTGCAACTAAGTTAAAGAGGGCTGTGTAGGGAGGAGATGAATATTACTTCTGAAACCAATATATCTGAATCAATTTTATATTTAGCAAAATGCATGTGGTTTTTGTTAAAGGCTATTAATTGCATTTTAAAATAATTGTAAAGTTCCTTTTTTATTTAACTGTGTACAACTTTTATGAGCTTTTGTTCATATTTTTAAAGTTTTTTGTTAATTTCAAGTATTTTTTTTTAAATTCTGGATATTTTAGTAGGTCAATTTTTGGTCATTTTTAGGTCATAAAAATCCATGCCCTGGTAAAATCCAAAAGCGGTAAACCTTCCTCTATCTTAACGAATCCGCCTGCTATCTCGTATTTACTGATGTGTACACATGTCTGTCCCCTGATCCGTCATTAAAACCTTGCCCCCCTAGACACTCTCGTGTAATTCCGTCGCCTGTTAATTACCGAAAGCGGTGTTTCTCGGTCAGAGCTTGTTAAATTGAGTTTCCAAGGTGACATGTAACTTGTACTTGCAACGACTCGATGAACCACCAGCCTTGTTAGACTCTCCTTGTAATTATTAACTTGTTGATGAGAACTTTAATAGTTAATCCTACTTCCCCAAGGATTGCTGTGACAGTGAAGAGAACGTAACGTCTCAAAATTGAAAATGACCCATTCCTGGATTTAATTTTGATCCACAGGATTGCTACGAACAATTTTCATCGTGGGTTCTTCATTAATAAGTCCTTTAACAACATTTTAAAATCAATACCCATACTATAGTCCATGTGTACCAAACTTCCAGCTTATTTATACTGGTCTGCCACTGTCGGGAAGGCTAGGATTCGAATCTCGGCTGGTAGTATTGAGTGCAATTTAATTAAATTCTTTCACCGCATCTTACTACCTGTTCAGGTTATACGCATATATGATAATTACGCTAATGGGGTAGGTATGTGTAAGGAAGTAATTTAGAGGTAATCTACCACCATTCACGTGGAAGTAGAGAGGGAAAAACTACCCTTATTAGACCCGATCGGCCCCTATCTCCCCGTCATCAGCACACCAGTTTAACATGATGGGGACGCCTTAGACCATTCGGCCACTGAAGCAAGTAATACTGAGTATAATTTTTCACACTCTATCTCCAAAAACATGCTAGTACATTCTCTCAAAATTGCACCTTCTCCATCCCTCTATCCCATTCTTGTAGCTATAGATATTCAGGACGGGTAATAAAATGCAACGTAAAGAAAGGATTAAATTATGACATAAAAAAAAAGTAAGAAAAGTAGTTAGTGCTCGGTTAATATGTCCTGGAGTTAGTGCCTTTTACAACTCACATGAACATTATACGATCATCCTACATTATTTGCGGGAAACATTTCACTAGCCATTCAGGGAGGAATATTGCATAACTTTTCGGTACTGTATTTTTATTTTGGGCCATAAATAGGACTGACTACCCCTAGTATAAAAATTGTCAAACCATCTAAATAGATGTGCACAATCTCTTCAAATAAAACGCAGCAGTGAAGACTGTCTGGTGGGTGTGAATGGATATAAACGCAACCTTAAGCTTGGCAAGTGTTCAAAAAATGTTAGTCTTAGACATAATATAAAAATAATAGAACCTGTTTAGCGTGTTACTTTCTTTTTTTAGCATCACGTATTTACTACCCGTTCGGGTTATATGCTTGTGTACTAATTACGCTAATGATTGTAGGGATTAGGAAGGCTATATTCATAAGAAGTGTACCCGCATTTGAGTGAAGGGAGAGTGGAATTTTTTTTTTAAACCTACCTCAGTACACCCTACCGAGATTCTAACCTTTGATCTCCCCGTCATTGGGAGTCTGATCTACTGTGAGGGAAATTCGTTAAGCCACGCGGCCACTGAAGCGGGTAACATATTACATTAGTTAATTCTTTGTAAGGAACAAGAGATAAATAATGAGAGAGGGAGGCAAGCAGAGACATCTTTCAGGAGTGTGAGAAGTCTCATTTGTAGCGGGGATACGCCAGACAAGTGCTAGGGAGCGACCTACAATGCCCATTACCTGCCAATATTGACGTGCACTGCAGGGACGTGGAGGATGGAGGAACACGATAGAGAAGGCACGACTAAAGTGGTATGGCCATGTGAGAGGAATGGAGAGGGAGAAATGAGTGAGTAAGAGGAATAGTAAAGGAAGAACCAGTCCAGGAGAGGATAGAGAAGGCACGACTAAGGTGGTATGGCCATTGTGAGAGGAATGGAGGGGGAGAAATGAGAGAGTAAGAGGAATAGTAAAGGAAGAACCAGTCCAGGAGAGGATAGAGAAGGCACGACTAAGGTGGTGTGGCCATGTGAGAGGAATGGAGGGGGAAAGGATGCCCAGAAGGAGGATGGATATGGAGGTGGGGGGGTAGGAGGCTGAGAGGGAGATCAAGGGACAGACGAAGGGAGTGAGTACGGAGGAGTGTGGATGGAGAGAAGAGAGGACTGGGCCAACGTGGAGGGAGAGAGGTGGAGGTGGGAGGAAAGGAGGTGGTGGAGAGAAGAGAGTACTGGGCCAACGTGGAGGGAGAGAGGCGTTGGAGAGGCTTATGTTACAAACAGACCCAGCCAGTGGCTGGAAGCTCTCCATGATGATGAGGAGGAACTACGTCTTTTAAATTATTGTTATTGTTTTTTTGTTTTTTTATAAAATGTGTTAAGAAGAGTATGCCTAAAATTATCGTATTTAATGCGAATAAATTCGAAGCAACCTTATTTTAAGAATTATAAATAATAAAAAGGATAAATTAATCTTTCCTTTTAAGTGCCGACATCAATAAAATTTGGTGAATTTAAGTTTTGTTTGAGAACAAGCAAGCAATAATAAATTTACTAGTTAAACATTTGGTCAATGGACTCAAAATATCAAATTTCACAAGTATGCAAATTTTTCTTTGGCATAAGAAACTTTAAAAGTTATTTCCTTCATAGCTTTGAAACAATATATATTTTTATTCACTGCACCAATTCATTGCAAATCAGTGTAGGCTAGGGAGATATTTGTAACTCCTACAACGTTTCCTTTTATTCGACAAACTATAACCATTTCATAGCCTTTATAACTGAAGCGTGCTCTGTATTTGAACGAGTATGGCTGTTATTTTTCAGATTTGATTTATTTAATATCCATCCATGATACTTTTTTTAATAGTTTTAGTAACTTTAAGGGCCCTTCTATACAAGCGTTCGGTGACCTGACGGTCTAGGGGTAAGGTGTCAGACTTCTGTGCTGGCGGCCGCGGTTCAATCCCCGGTCCCGGCACAGATTTATCTGATTACTAAACCCTTCCTTCGCCTCTGATAAGACATCTTGTGAATGTGGGGAATGTCAGGCCTCTACCGTGGTTCGGATTCCACGTTAAACTGTAGGTCCTTCATTTCATCTCATAATCACCCTACCATTACACATTAGTGTAAGTGCGTATAACCCGAATGGGTAGTAAGACGCGGTGCTAATAATAATAATAATACACAAGCGTTCCATAATGCGCAGCACGATGACACGCGTTATCAAACACACATGCGTGCTTTCATACTCTGTCGCGCGTCATTTATATCGTTGCGATCTGAAAAGTGTGTCGTTGTGACCCAGAGATCACCGCGTCAAAAAGGATATATACAACGATCCGAGATACATTTTAATTCAATTGGGCATTTCATACGGGCGTTAACGTTTGTGTCACCGTGTTGGCGAGACTGAAGGGCAGCAAACCTCTACGTCACGTGTGTTCGTAGTGACGGGTCGAACCTGCTCCCATAAGCTCGCTCACTCAAAAGAGTCGTTCATGAAGAGTCGTTCATATGAGTCATATAGCTCACCGCATGGCTGGCTTGTCCCCAATCCCTTCACCCCTTCTACATCATTCTTGACGAGCGAGCGCTAACTAGTTTTCACAATTCCCGTTCCGAGTGTACAAATCGGTCCCGTCTCTTTCAACTTACGAATTAATTAAATATTATGTGTAATTTATCCAAACCCTATTGTGTTTGATTATTTAATTTTATTGCTTACGCATATTACTTATAATAATTAACCTTAGCATATAGCCTATAGTGTATAATTCTCAGAATTATGTCTATTGATGTTAAGAAAAATAGTTTAATATTGTAGGCAGTACTTCCATCTAGTAACGATAGTAAGCATTTATAGTTGATTTTGTTTAGTAATAACGAACGAAGAACGACAGAAGAGTCGTGAATGACAAACACTCCTAGCTCTTTCCGGAGCGGATGAACGAGAGTGAAAAGAGTCGTGAATAATGGTGACGTGAATGACTCGCTCGCGAAGCGAGATTCTTTCGTTCGCAGCTCTCGTTCAAGAGTCGTTCAATTTGAATGACTCGCTCACGAACGACCCATCATCAGTATGTTGAAACATCAGAGTATCTTAGTACCTACCGTTACCAATATCATGTACTTCTGTAGCAGGTGCGAGTTTCTTATTTGTGGTTGGATATTTAGTATTTACTGTCTACAGTCCCCTCCCTCTCCCCCTGAAGTAGCAACAATATGAGGAAGATGGCGCACCGATCCATCACGAGTAGTGGAAAATAAGAAACTGGCAGCCTTGGCCTCTGTTTTTCATTTTCTCTCCCCCATTGATAAAGGATAGTATAGATCGATATCTCTTATGTATCGAGTATGGACAGTTTTCAGCGCTAGCAGTGGTTGGAGGCGGTACTAAACGTCAAACCTGCCCATTGGTGCCACATTATAATGTATTGTTGGCGGTTTTTTTTGCTTGTTATAATTGCTTTCATTTTACTTACTAAAACCGGGAATCATACCATGTAAATATATATATTTCATTTTAAATATTTAAAACATATGCTTTTTGCCAGTAGTTAGTAAGAAGTATATAATTTTATATAAATATTATAATATATTTATATACTTCTTAATAACAGACTAAAAGCATCAGTTTCTTTATTTATTTTTGGAGTACAATACATATTCCTTAAGCTTCATGTCAGTACTTCAGTAGCCATCCCCCAGTGTATGAAAAAGATACAAAATCCTTGTATGGAACTGTGCGCTTCACAGTGCCAGTTAAGTGGTGTTTGACTGTTGGGCGCATGCACACATAGGAGGAGGGTGGGGAGGAAGGCAGGACTGCCAGGTAGAGAGAGCATTGTTGCTCTCGCAGTGCCGGCTCTGGCGTGATGGTGGAAGGAAGTGTTTTTTTTACTCAGCGTGTGTTGTGCTTAAAACCCGTGTACCATATTCTAGAATGTGATAAGTTGTATAAGAGTATAGAATTAGATTATTACTATTCTGCTTCCAGCTATTCTATTTGATTCATTTTAATTTTTTTTATTCTTTTATTTAACAGAAAGACTAAATGCGCTTGCAGTACTTTCAATGGAGAAAAATTTCCTCAATTGCAATCCAGAGATCAAGGAGAAAATTATTGAACTTTTTGCGCAAATTAAAACAAAAAGAATGGATTTCATTTTTAAATGAATAGATCAAGCTTGAACTGTAACAATTTAAGTTAAAGTAAGTAAAAAAATGTTTTTTTTTTGTTAAGATTTGATCAAGTTCCTGAATAAATTTTCTTTTTATACATGTTTTTTTTTTCCTTTTACACAATTTTAAAACAAAGGCTAAACATTTTCTGAAGCAGCACCTCCACTAATTTTAGCTTTGAGCTGCCACTGGTGTTCTGTGCTCTGTGTCCAGAGCAATCAGATACTATAGCATAGATTTCTTACAGACTACGGACAATCTGTATTGGGGCCTTTTCATGGACCCATATCTTTCTTCTAAAGCAGATTAATTACTCTATTAGGGTGAGCTGGTGGTCTAGGGGTAAGGTGTCAGACTTCTGTGCTGGCAGCCGGGGTTCAATCCTCGGTCAGGCACAGATTTATCTGATTGCCAAACCCTTCCTTCACCTATGACAAGGCGTGTATTAATAACAACTTGTGAATGTGGGGAATGCCAGGCCTCCACCGTGGTTCGGATTCCACGTTAAACTGTAGGTCCTTCATTTCATCTCACAATCACCCTATCATTACACATTAGCGTAAGTGCGTATAACCCGAACGGGTAGTAAGACGCGGTGCTAATAATAATAATTACTCTATTGTATAGGGCCTGTCATTTGAATTCAAAAGTTAATTGAAGTTTACCTACTTTGGTATAGTTAAATGTTGAGAATTAATATTTTATAAAATTAACAAAAGTAATTAAATCAATTGTTCAATGATATTTATGCAATGTATTTTCATTAATTTATTTTTGTTTTTTGTTTAATTCAATGCTGGCTGCGCGAACTGTATAAACACTAACGTTTAAATTGTTTTAAACTATACATTTAATTAATTATTAATTTTAGAACTAATATTAATTCATATTCCAAGAATACTATGTTTTAAGTATTTCTTCTTCCAAAAGGCTCTACTTAACATAATAGTAAACCCAGGGCTTGCTACTTGAAAAACGCAAGGCAAGCTAGGGAGGTTCTAATGACCTAGCCCAATGTCTAGGGGGTGGCAACACATTCCTTTCCGCTCGTCCACTAGTAATTGGCCAATGAGCTCACTTTTTAAACCCCAGGTCATGCTGTCCGTGTGTAGCAGACTAAGCATTGTGCCGACTACTAAAAAAAGATTCAAGTTTACAATGTTTATTTATTAAGCTAATTTAGCATAGTTTGAGTAAAATTACTTTATATACATATATATATGTATGTATGTATGTTTTTATATATATATATGTATAAAATTAATTGTGAAATAATTGTTATTTACGTAACAAGCTTTAAATTATACAATAATTAAATACATTGAGTTATTTTTAGGTATTTTAGGTATTCTAGTCACATGTGTTATAATGTATTTGGCAAACACATTTAACCACTCTTTCAATTTTAGGCATTTCATCACTGATAGAGTAGGGGAAAAGGGGGGGGGGTCGGGTGATGAGGCTACTTTAACCCTAGTTGACCATAATTCTTGTTTTTCTTTAGTAGAAAGGCTTTGTGGAGTTTTAATAGTCTTCTTTTAGTTTTTGTTTTACACTAACGACTTATTAGTAATTGTGATTTTATATAATTATACATCAGAGAAACCCAAAAGTCAGGAGTGTAATTTCACCATTTCAATATGATTTAGAAGGAAAGGGTAAAAGAAAATATATTTTCATAAAATCTACTTAATCAGTTGTGCACCCAGCCATTTAATTTGGGGGGAGGCATTCAATCAAGGCTGTAGCAAGAATGAAATTTTGATGGAGAGAATGGGTTTGGGGTCACACAGCCCCCTAAGCCCTGAAGGTCGAGAATATTTATGAATATAAATTGCTTTTAGAAATTATTTGGAATAATTTTATAATAATTTATGCGATATAAATCATGCGAATGGTATCGAAGCTATTATTTGCGTGTGTTTGTTTCAATTGTTAATTTTGTGTGTAATGGTCAACATTTTGAATATTAGGCTTAAGTCAAAAGCCTGGCTTTAAAATTCAGCCTATACATTCATCACATCTGCAATGCTAAATATTTTAGTTACACTTAATATTATTTAAATTTCTATTAAAATTATTTGTGGTATTGGGGAAGGGGGTGTCAAATACCTTGTTTGCCCCTCTTCCCCTTGGGTGCACCACTGTTACAGCAAAAGATATGTGTAAATATCTTAGCAATAAGCCAATGACGTAGTGATAGCGTATTAATAATCTCCCCTATGTTAGCCAGAGATTACGCATATAAATAGCTTCTGGAGCATACATTCTCAAGTTGGGAGACTCGTTTGTTTCCAAGCAGCGTTGTGTGAGATAAGTTAGGCGTTAAGAAATAGTTTTAATTGCAACGTGATTTGGACAATCCACCTGATTCCCTCTCACCAAGATCTGATGGACGCTTGATCCATGTATTACTTCATTTTAATCTTATTATGATTGTTTGCTTTGAATATTGCTAACTGTGTGCTTTTAATTACACTAGACTAATTGAATAGGCTCTGTCTCTTTCTCTTATGCATTCAGAAATGTGACCATACCACTCTTAGCCCCGACATTAGTATTTACTTAAATATCTGACCATGTAGATATCATTACAATTTGAGGACCGCCTATGGGGTCTAGTGATCATAGGTTCTGGCTACGGATCCAGAGGTCCCCGGTTTGATTCCCGGAGCTTCCATATTTTCTGAGAAGTATTTTCAGATTATCTGGGAAGCAGTGGGTCTGGAACGGGTTGGACAGCCTGGTGTGGTTACACAAGGGGCTTCTCGAATACAATAGTAGTGGCTCCAGTATAGAAATCGAGTTTAATGGCTGGAGTCATCGTTGTTCTGACCACATGACACCATCTATCCGCAAGAGATGGAACTAATTCGCCAAACAGTTTGGTAGTCACTCGAAAACAACATGACAACATGGAGTTAATTTTATTACATTTTGAGTGGAAGGTACTAACCGTTATAGATAGATAAAAAAAAAAGAGAGAATATGGGAGTATGGAGGGCCTCAACATTTCCTAAGATAGCATATGGTTAAGGTAAAATAATAAATGTTCGAGAATCACTGTTCTATATGCACACACCTTCAAATATGTATCGTGAAATAATCCTTTGAAGTTCTTGGACAACGGTGGTTGAGGGTCCTCGGTCCCCCAACTATCCCCTGCAAATTTTCTCAGAATACGCCACTGTTTTCCAGATATTTTGTCATGCTTGTTTAGCTGTTTCCTTGATGCTTGTATAGTTGTTACCTTGATACTTGTTTAGTTGTTTCCTTTATGCGTGTTTAGTTGTGTCCTTGATCTTGTTTAATTGTTTCCCTGACACTTGTTTGATTGTTTCCCTGATGCGTGTTTGATTGTTCCCTTGCTGCTTGTTTAGTTGTTCCATTGATGCTTGATTAGTTGTTCCCTTGCTGCTTGTTTTAGTTGTTCCATTGATGCTTGATTAGTTGTTGTCTTGCTGCTTGTTTAGTTGTTCCATTGATGCTTGATTAGTTGTTCCCTTGTGCGTGTTTAATTGTTTCCCTTGCTGCTTGTTTAGTTGTTTCCTTGCTGCGTGTTTAGTTGTTGTCTTGAAGCTTGTTTAATTGTTTCCTTGCTGCTTGTTTAGTGGTTTCCTTGATCCTGTTTAGTTGTTTCCCTGACACTTGTTTAATTGTTTCCCTTGCTGCTTGTTTAGTTGTTTCCTTGCTGCTTGTTAAGTTGTTTCCTTGCTGCGTGTTTACTTGTTTTCTTGATGTTTGTTTAGTTGTTTCCTTGATGCTTGTTTAGTTGTTTCCTTGATTCGTGTTTACTTGTTTGCTTGATTCGTGTTTACTTGTTTGCTTGATTCGTGTTTAGTTGTTTCCCTGATGCTTGTTAAGTTGTTTCCTTGCTGCGTGTTTACTTGTTTGCTTGATTCGTGTTTAGTGGTTTCCTTGCTGCTTGTTAAGTTGTTTCCTTGCTGTGTGTTTACTTGTTTTCTTGATGTTTGTTTACTTGTTTGCTTGATTCGTGTTTAGTTGTTTCCTTGATTCGTGTTTAGTTGTTTCCTTGATTCGTGTTTACTTGTTTGCTTGATTCGTGTTTAGTTGTTTCCCTGATGCTTGTTTAATTGTTTCACACCGCATGATTATAAGTGAGTCCTGCTTTTAATGCTGTTCACCACCCACCGCCACCCCCAAACCCCGCTCCCACCCGTGACAATATATTTATTTTGGGTTTGGATGATAAATTTGTCAGAATGAAGAAACAAAATTTGGCTTTCCCATATTGTTTTGTTTCTAGAAAATGTTACGACAAGAACCAATTTTATTAGAACCACGTTTGACAATATTTCCGGGCCAAATGTAACAGTGACTAATCTATAATATTAAATATTGCTTGTAAAATAAAGGAATGTCTCCGTTCGGTGTAGGTGGAACACTTGAATACTTAAAACATAACATGATGACTGTTTTATCTTTAGCCAGGGAAGAGTCGGCACTCTTTGTCTACTGGACTTTCGTTGTTTTGGGTATTCTCGTGGTTTTTATAATTTTCTAGAATATCCTGTTAGTTAGAAATATCTTGACATGTTTATCGGAAAGAACTTTCGTCTTTATAAACGCGAAATAGCCCGCTTCGGTGGCCGCATGGTCTAAGGAGCCACTCTCACACAACACACTAGGCTGCTGACCACGGAGAGATGGGAGTTCCGAGTTCTGATCGAGTGTACCGAGGGAGGTTATTCCTAAATGGTTTACCACTCTCACTCCACGCAAATGCGGATACACTTAATCTAAATTATATCTTCCTCGTCCTTAACACATAAGCGTATAGCTCAAACGGGTAGTAATATGCAGTTATAAATAAAAAAATAAATTTAAATTTAGTTATAAAATAGGCCTATGATATATGCAGAGTAATTTCCATAAAGTAGTCCTTGTTCCCCACATCCAGCAACATCTCTATGACCCGGCTTCGGTGGCCTCATGGTCTAAGGTGCTACTCTCACAATAGACTAGGCTACCAATGACAGGGAGATCATAATTTGAAACAGTCTGGTATACTGAAGGTGCTTTTTCCTCGGTGGTTTTCCTCTCTCTCTCTATCTCTCTCTCTCTCCACGCAAGTGGGGATAAACCTCATCAAAATGCAATAGGTTGTAAAAAAAACTCTTTACGAAGCTCAGCTAAGTTTTCCCAGCAAACAACCCACGTGTTTACAGATTTCTTATATCTTGATTCATCTCTTAGCAAGGCCAAAGCAAAGGAGGGGTTTTGGGGGCTCAAATACCCCCGCTAGCCCCCATCAAAATTTTATGGAGAAAATATGCATGACTTTATTGATGGTTCAAACAATATCAATAATAAGGGGCTGTGTTATCATAAAAAGCACTTCAAGGTGCTTCTAGAGGTGTTTAATATTTAGAATTTTTCCTAATCTTCAGCAGTTAGGGGAATATGTTGCCATAAAAAAAACACTTCAGATAGCTTCTAGAGGTGTTTAATATCTAGAAGTTTTCCTAGCCTTCAGCAGTTAGGGAAATATGTTGCCATAAAAAAAACACTTCAGATAGCTTCTAGAGGTGTTTAATATTTAGAATTTTTTCTAGCGTCCTGCAATTGGGAGTTGTGCCCATCAAACCCCCTCCTGAATTATTGGTTGGCTACGGCCTTATCTCTTAGTAATGTATTAATGTGTTTTAGAAGACCTTCCCTAATGTAAATGTCTAGCTTGTGGTTATTGTTATTCTTGTCAAAGCGCTCATCTGAATCAAACCATTGTCACCTTTTTATAACGTTTCTTATCATCTTGTTTCCAATGCTAAGAGTTGGCCACAAACATATGACTAGTGGCGGAGAAACAGATAGTGTAGGGGGGAGACAGAGGGTGCCATGCCACCATCCAGATTTGTTTCAGTCTCCTCTAATATATTCAAAAATTAATCTGAAAGCTGGCGATGCACTTTTTTTTTTTTGCAAACAAATATGATCATGTGTTAAAGAAAAATTTTAATTACTTCTAAGATCTTGAAAGTTTCAAAAATTTACCAGTGAAGGACTAATAATAACAACTCCTAGATGCATCAAGTTTTCAAAAATTGTATGGTGGAGGACTACTCCAAATAGCGTTTAGAGGAATCCAAACATTACAATTTTCTAGGGGAGGACAAATCAATATAAACTCTCTTTAGTGGCCGCGTGGTCTAGCGCGCTACTCTTATGTTGGACTAAACTGCTGAAGATGAGAAGATCTGGGTTCGATCCCGGTCGGGTCACTGAGGGTGGTTTTCCACTCTCTCTCTCTCTCCACGCAAATTTGGGTACATTTACTCTAAATTAAGCCTTCCTGATCCCTAACTCATTAGTGTAATTAGTAGCCTATATAGGCCCACATCCTGAACTGGTAGGAAGACTGGGTGCTAAAACAAACTCCAAGTAGTGTGTGGAGGTGTATAATTTTCAAAAGTATTGCATTTATATTTTTAGTTTCTCTTGACACCTCGGAGAGTAAGCATTGTATTCGTCAAAAAAATTAAGCTTGTGATGTTGATAGATGTAGACGTTTTGTAGCATTTATTGGGAATAAACTACAAAAGCATATCAAGAATTAAGCGGATGAACTCACCTAGGCCCCATTCAGCTGTTTCACTTCACTATGTCCTCCCCGCATGAGACCACAACCACATGCCTCTATGATATTCACCGGACGATTAAAAGAGGAAATATAGTGCAAGAGTGGACTGAGCGGTATCTCGAGGCGTGGTGGTAAAAGTGTGGTGCGCACGCGCAAGATGGTGGTGTTATGTTGCAACACGTGATCTGGAATATTCTACAAGCTCCTGCATGGCTCTCCGGATTTCTATCCGTCCCCTCCCTCTCTTCTCTGTTTTGTGTTGACCGTTATTTGTTTACCCCTCTCCCCCCCCTTTTTGAGCTAAATCTGAGAGTATATAATGGTGTAGTTCAGAATGTACGACTACTCTTGTCAGGACTCATGTCTGGATCGTGTCCTAGGACACACCTAGGTGTCCTGGATATTTCAGGGAGGTACTAAATTCTCTTTCGGCCTATTGTTCATGGAAATTTCTTTTTGGCGAGTAATATTAACAATTCATAACAACTTTATTAAATTTGAACTCTTACATATTAGTTTACTTCAACATGAAGCCCCGTATTGTTTCGTGCGATGTCGAGAGTTTTTGTTTACGTATCGCTATTGAGAGCTTAGATGTCTATCACCCATGCGGCTGAGTAATATTTGTATATTATTGTCAAAGTTAGGATTTGTAACTTATTACTCAAATGGTAAAGATAGTTTATTATTGCATGTGTAACATTGTTATTGTTGTCCAAGTTAGGACTTGTAACTTATTACTCAAATGGTAAATATAGTTTATTATTGCATGTGTAACATTGTTATTGTTGTCCAAGTTAGGACTTGTAACTTATTACTCAAATGGTAAAGATAGTTTATTCTTACGTATGTGACATTGCTATTGTTGTCCAAGTTAGGACTTGTAACTTATTACTCAAATGGTAAAGATATTTTATTCTTACGTATGTGACATTGCTATTGTTGTCCAAGTTAGGACTTGTAACTTATTTTCTCAAATGACAAAGATAGTTTATTCTTGCGTATATGATATTACTATATTGTTGTCAAAGTTAGGACTTGTAACATATTACTCAAATGGTAAAGATAGTTTATTTTCGCATAATATATCGTTGTCCAAGTAAAAGGCTTGTCTTACCGGCGTGGCAGGGAATATGGTATGTTCTTATGATCAAGGTCATAGATAAGTATAGCCCATACGGCACCCAAAGTTTCATATTGTCGTTGCATTGTTTTCTACTCTTTGGAGTAACCTTATATATCACATTGAATTGTAACCGATCATGGTTACTAACAGTTCCCGTAACTCTTGTTTTTCGCCATTGCTTCATAGCACAAATTTGTTGTTCAATATTTATCACAATAAAACTAAAATGTTATTTTTGACGTATGTCTATATATCAAACCTTTATGATATCCTTCGCTTGTACCCGTAATATATAATGAAATAATTGGGGTGTGAGTTCGTGGAAGCAAAAAATGAATAGACCAGCGTCGGCCTTTTCGCTTTTGGTTACTATCCTATCTGCAATTATTGGTTCTTTTTTTTATATGATATATTTATGTTGTGCGCCAGCCTTATTCTTTTGGTAAGACTAAGGGCGGTGTTACAGTTTCATGACCCTCTGAAACCAAAATAGTTGTTTTTGAAATGCCGTTTTTCTGTACCTTGGGCTTGAGCCGAAACAATTTTACAGGTTGGTCTAAATCTTGGTATCACGGGTTTTCATAAAGTCCCCCCCCCCCTCCCCCCCGAGGGGTTTTTGGAATTAGATATCCAACACTAAATTTGTCTAGTTTACTGAAAAGCAAAAAGAGAAAGAGCTAATTTTGAGAAAATTAATTTTAACGATTTTGATTAAATTTTATATCTAGAAGTTGTTTATCATTATAAACAAGATGGCAATCTTCATTTTCTCATGTAAATGACTTTTAGGCTACCTTACAGTTTACATGGAGGAAATTTTCCAATTTTCATCATTTCTTCGCGACAATTTGAGATATGAAATAAGTTATCATTGTGAAGTTGTAGTACTATTAAAGATAATAATCTTTTATTTGAAATATATTTTTATAAAACTAATAGTTTCTGAGCTATAAGCAAATATAATATAAACTTTTTAATACAGGTTTTTGGAAATGAATTTGATTATCACGCTCTTTGGTGGACAAAGATATTTCTTTTTTTTCTCAATTTTTCTGCAAGTGTTACTAATTCCTAATGCCATAGAATACGTAACAGTGTATATTATTTCATTTACCTATGGTCTTTGGTGCAATGTTACTACAACAATGTATAAACCTATTATTTTGGTTCACAAATCTATTATGAGTGTTCAGTAGAATGTATATTTTACGATAAAATCGAGAGTAAGTCTGTGTGATGCATTGTACCATTTATTTATTTATTTAGTTGCCACTTCTACTTAAAAGCAGTTCCGTCGACAATGCATGTAACCATTTACTTTCAACACCTCTTTAATAGAGATCAACTTCTTCCTTGGTAACCTGGCGGTCTAGAGGTAAGGTGTCAGACTTCTGTGCTGGCGGCCGGGGTTCAATCCTCGGTCCCGGCAAAGATCTATCTGATTACCAAACCCTTCCTTCACCTCTGGCAAGACATCTTGTGAATGTGGGGAATGCCAGGCCTCCACCGTGGTTCGGATTCCACGTTAAACTGTAGGTCCTCCATTTCATCTCACAATCACCCTACCATTACACATTAGCGTAAATGCGTATAACCCGAACGGGTAGTAAGACGCGGTGCTAATAATAATAATAACTTCTTCCTTCATTAACTCATTGATAGAATTTACCTGTCTTTATCTTATATAAATTCTATCAATAAAACAGGAAATATGGTTTTATTTTATAAAAGAGAGCTCATTTTTTTGTGGAAGATTTATGTTTTTATCAAACTTTTTTTTATTGTTTTTTGCACTTATTGCCCTTTTCTAACTTCTTTCTAACATGCGATATATCAAAAATTGATGGAGGTTTTTCCTTAACGAGATATTTGGATATAGGTGATTAAAAATCCATAAAGAAAAATGAGTAACAATATTAACCTTTTGTTTTGATATATCTATATATACAGAAGTATACCCTATATACCCATCTAAATAAATTGCAATAATGCAAAAAGTTAATTCACACAAAAATAAAATTTTTATTCTAATATGTTTTATTGAGAACTGGTATAATAGCCATTTTACAATAGAAAAACATGTATAATATTTTAAAATTTACAAATTTTAGCAGTAGGTAAAAAAGTGCTGATAAATATAAAATTAAGAAAGGTTCATTATATAAATTCAAAAGATATGTACAAAATTACGAATGTAAATTGCTTTCATATTTTAAATTTTTGTTCCGCACACCACATGGGCAAAAAAAAAAAAAAAAAAAAAA
>CABFOV010002108.1:48588-59054 GCA_902141375.1 Timema poppense | reverse complement strand
CTCCACCGTGGTTCTGATTCCACGTTAAACTGTAGGTCCTCCATTTCATCTCACAATCACCCTACCATTACATATTAGCGTAAGTGCTTATAACCCGAACGGGTAGTAAGACGCAGTGCTAATAATAATAATAATTTGTGTATTAAAATTACAAATTTGTTAATCAAAATTGTCTTTTAACTTACAAGTTATCTCTATGTTACGATAATTATTAATTAAAATTATTTTTATAAATTAGAAATATTTTTATTATTAAATATGTTATAAATTAAAATCCCAATTAATTAAACTTATTAAATGTATACTTGAAGGAACCTTATGAAAGCCAATCGCCCCCTTTCGACATTAGGCCCTGAATCCGCCCTTGCTATTATGTACCTAGAAATTAATATGTGTATAAAAAAATTTTAAGGAATTAAAATGCACATTGTGATATTAACTTGATTTATCATATTAGAATGAAATATTACTAATAATTACCGTGCAATAAAATTTTTTCTAAGTGGTTTTAGTGTCTAAACTTATATAAATAGGCACAATGTGATATTATTTCAAGCATAAAACAATTAACAAAAAAACATATGAACAGTTTTGAGAATATTTCATATATTCTATTTGGGTTTGCTTTTAATTGAAAAAGGTGTACTTAGCCCACCCCTGAGACATGTTGGAGCAAAAATAATGTTATGGGGCTTAGGAAGTTCTCCGACAGTTTGTAAAAGCATACGGTGGGTATTACCAAACTAAAATTGTAAATACAGATGTGTGAATAAATGTGTATCCACCAATTGAGTGTGAGCACTACAGGCTCAAGAATGAAATTACTGTTTTTACATGTCAATAATGATGAACATTGTTTTCAAGCTTGACTAGAATTAAAATAACAGTAAGCCTATCAGAAGTTACCAATAGATGTTTTAAACAAAATATATTTTAACCCGTTTAATTCAATACATAATAAAATTCCACAAAGTGCAGTACCATCTTTATAGGAAGAGCATTGTCTGACAGAAGAAGTTCCTAGATCATGAAATAGCTTATTTAAATTTATTTAATAAAAACAAATAAGATCAAAATATATTAAGTCTACTTATGTTAGTAAATTATGTAAATGAATAGTAGCCTATACTTCAGAATCATGGATGTGCCTGATTTCCAGTTTAGTGGGTTGGTGGAGAAGGGAAGGGGGGGGTGGGGGGGGAGCAGGATAGAGGAGGACACACATAATTTTTAATTTGCCCCTCACCAATCACTTCTTGAGATAAATTGAGTCTAGTCTAACACTATCAATAAAATAAGATCACTTAGCTTCATATTCAAATTACTCTGTTTCAACTGAATATTAATTTAAATTATATATTTTCATTGAAACCCAGATTTCTGTGTTAAATAGTTACCATTTAATTAAGGGTGTACAAAGTCCACTTTTTCAAATCAGAGCAGAATCGAATTGAATACAAGAAATATCCTTGAAACCAAATCCAAGTATGAATATTTCTTGATACTTGTTTTATGCTTGAAAAATTATTATATTGTGATTATTTATTTAATTTTATGAAATGAAAATTATGTGAAAAATGTCTTCTTGTATGTACTTATTTTCATAATATCTCATTTAATTCCTATAGTTCAAGTTACTATCACAACCTATAATATTCGATTAATTAAGAATTTTTCCTGATGAATATTGATTTGTAATGTATGTAACAACTCAGAATAACAATGATTGAACATAAATTGAGTGTTTTAGCTGTCAATATATTTATTGGTAAAGCTTTGTAGTTTACAAAGCATTTTTTGAATCTAAGTTTAAGCTGACAAGACTCCAGCAAACACCTTCTTTTTAAAATAATATAATAAATTTGATACTGTCCAAAAGATATGTATGTGTATGACACAGCCATGGGATTAAAAGTATCTAATACAGAGACTATTTCTCAAGTATATTTTAAGGTTATATAGAATAAATAGATACTAAAAGATATCTTCCGCTTGAAGGAAAAGCTTAAGATTTAAATTTAATATTGAAGGGCACTTTATTGTAATACACAAATATTGGGAGTTGGGCGCCAGGCACTACCATGTTCAGTAATAAAATGCACAGAGAATTAGTAAAATGTGTTTAACCACAGTAAACAGATCAATAAAAAGAATGTTTCACTAAATACAGAAAACGTATATTAACATAACTTAAATGTGTTGTAAATTTATTTTAGAATAATTTTAAAATAATATGATACAAGATAATTATTAATTGGGTACCAACACGTGTGTGCTGTACTCAATAATTGATGTTATTGTTAGGTCAAGTAGGTAATGTCTGACCAATTCCATATGTTATTGTTGAAAACTATCAATCATATTACCCAACAAAGAAAATACTTTTTCTTTTATTATAGCACCATTTCTTAATACCTATCTCGGTTATAGGCTCATGTACAAATGGGTACCCGCATTTGCAGGAAGAGAGAGAGTGGGAAATCCTTTAGGAAAAACCACCCAGAGTACACCTGACCGATATCGAACCAGGATCTCCCCGTTATGGTCAGTTATTGTGAGAGTAGCGCCTTAGAACATGCGGCCGCCGAAGTGGGTCAATGTTTTATTAACAAATAATATTAGTTAAATATACATTTATAAAACCCGCCTCGGTGGCGTAGTTGGCTAACGCGCTTGTCGTGTTGAGCTCGACTGTTGAGGATGGGGAGATCGAGGTTTGAATCTCGGTTCGGGTGAACTGGGGGTGGTTTTTCCTAAATGGTTTTCCACTCTCCCTCCACGCAAATGCGGGTTCACTTCCTCTAATTAAACATTCCCAATTCCTAATCCATTAGAGTAATTAGTACTTAAGCGTATAACCCAACAGGTAGTAAGACACGGTGCTAAATACCGACTACTACTACATTTATAAAATATAATATGAGATTATCTCTATAATGCATATAGGCAAGCAATAATTTGGAACAAAATAATAATCACAGTTTAGTATTGTTTCAGTTTATGTCGATCAATTTTGTATTTTAAAAAGGTATTTCCCTCATACTTTGAATCACCATTTCAATTTAATTAGTAATTTTAGCTCAGCTTTGAATCAAGTAGAGGTCAAATCTCAAATTGTAAGACTTAATTAAGCTGTCCTTCTGCCTGCCAAATTGTTGTATCAAAGATTTGAAGATTATGATGAAACACGATAGCATTTAGTGGCTTAGTAGACTATTTCTTGTCAGATACATTATAAAAATAAGTGAGATATAGATATATACATCAACTGTTTAGTATGTTTATTGAGAATTATATTGCGCAATGGTAAAGCTTTATTTCATAATAAACCCTTTTTTCCAAATGAAAACGAATAGGCTATTTGTTTGTAATATTGACATATTGACAATCATATTTTATTATTTTATGGAGAGTGATCCGAGTTGTAAAGAGTGATAGTAACAGAATAAGATTTGGTGTATGAATCTAGGAAATAAGTTTGAATAACTCTTCTAACTGTCCTTTCCATCCCAATTCAACGTTTATAGAAATTTACCAAAGTCACGATATAAATTAAAAGGGATAGAAAGAAGCTATATGATATTTATAACATATACCCAGGAACTAATCAAGATTTTATACTTATTGATACAATTTTATTGTGTACAAATAATGTAAATCAAACAACACATTTACAGGTTGTTTCTTATACTTATGAACATGTACGGTATATTCGTTTTAAGTTACAAGGCAATAGAGGACAAATATGTTTTAGCTTAAATACACTTAATAAAGTATAAAGCCATCTACAAATTAGGTTTAACATACTGTACAAATAACAGCAGAAAAAATATTTCAAGCTTCACAATTTTAAGATTTTAGGTATTTAATTTTAGAATATGTATCACATACAAGTTAATTTACAAAACAGTACTATATGGTATTGATATATATGTTGACTAATAGTACTTAAATAGATTATAATTTTTTACAAAAGTATTTGTTTCATATTTTAAAAAACATTGAAAAATAAGTGTATTCAAAAAACAACATTTTTAGTTGATGACAACAACAGTTCAATCACAATTTAATAAAATACACTGAAACTTCTGATAATGATCATCAATTGATGTTTAAATTTGGGTAGTCTGAACACATGATCATTGATTATTTTAATAAAAGTTCAAAATATGGGATGTAAAGAACTCCGAAGATATATTGAAAGTAGAGGCTAAATTTAATATCGGATTTAATATTCATAAGGTTTACTATTATATTTATTTTAGATAAGTGGTGTATGAACTCTAATTTTTCAATTTGAAGAGAAGTCAAATCAAATAATATGAGATATTCTTTAAGCTGAATCAAAACTTGAATATTTAACAAAATATTTATTCACAGATAAAAATACTATGCATTCATAGCTATGTCAATTTAGGTATTAAATATCATTTACAAAATGTTATATTTCAAATAAAATTATATTTTGTATTAAAATAATGAATTAAAGTTGTTATCACAAAATGTAATTCAATTATTTTAGATTTTTTTATATGAACACAATTTATCTGATCCAAGACAGCAGAAAGTATTTTTTAATAAACAACTCTAAAAATTTTTTTTCGTAAGGCTTTGTAATTGTCAAATCCAGAATTTTACTTTAAAATCGAAGTTGAAGCTAATGAATATTTAAACAAAGTTTAAGTTTTTGAAGCTTCGCACATCCCTAATTTTAGAGTTACCCCTTAACCCCCTAATTATATTTATTCTCCAACTCAAGTTCATGAAGTAAATTCTTGGATGCGCCACTGGTTGACTGAGCAATTAAAATAAATTTATTAAGAGATTTAGTGTATGCAAAAAATCACTTTTTCAGAATTGAGGCCATGGGTAAAATTCATTTCTGTCAAAATCTTAAGATTGATTTTTTTTAGTTACACAATAATTATTTATTTACAATTTTTGGCCTCATATTATTAAAAAAAATAATAGGTAAATGTAGTTTTAGTAAAAGATTGAAAGTTTATTTAAATGTATGCTGTTTTTCTGTTCATAGCGTTGGTGACATTGCACACACATTAAATATAAGTTGAAATTATGCAATTTGCTAGTTATTACTAGTAAGATAATTGATATGCTGCTTTTTGTATTTTCAATGTAGACTAAAAACTTATCAGCTAAGGTCTTAGTATACATTTTAACATTGAATAAACCTTATTATCTCTCCTTTTAACTACTTGATCAGTTTTATTTTTCAAGACAAGCATATCCTTCAGATTAAATCTTTAAAAATTGTCATATATGTTTAGGGTTTTTTTTCCCCCACATAGCCAAACTACTCTTCGAGGCTGCATACAACTCAGTATTATTAAATAGGAATAAATGTCAACCTCAGTGGTTTTAGGGTAAAGTGCTTGCCTCACATTCCTATGTTCATGGGTTCAAACCCAGCAGGGTGACGGATTTTTCTTGAGCGATAAAAATAAATAGCAAAACTTCCTTTGGGGGGAATGAAAAGCTGTTGATCCCATGCTGATTGGGGCATGTAAGATACCTTACCAGCAAGATTGGTAGGCCCTTTCGCTCTCTCATAGAAAATGAGTGTGGAAGGTAACAAGGAATCCCCACACTTCCTGAACTCCCCTTGAAAATGTGGTTTCCACCAGATGGTGCTGGCAACATTAACCAGTCAAAGGGCTAAATGCATGCCTAACTCCAGATGGATAGAAATCATATCAAACCAACCTTCAAGTTGTTGACTTAATAAGAAGTAGGGATTATTTACTAAAATAGAATATAAGTGGCGTTGAAGTTGGAATTGTTCTCGATGATTACATAATTAGTGCATAAATCAACTAGGCCGGGGTATGCCATACTGAGGCTAGAAACTAAAATAGAGAATACCTTTCTAACAATGTGTGTTGGTACTGTATTATTATTTTAATATTTACAATGCTTTTGAGAAGTGAAAGGTATTTTAGTAGGATTTTAAAAATTCCTTTAATATTAGATTTTTAAAAACCTTGAGTGTGTCCAAAGTAGATTTAAAAATACAAATATGTTCCCTTAATGAAACATATTACTCAAAAAATAAAAAAAGCATGTTTAGGTCAGCTATGTGTTTGTATTTTTATTTTTTTAAATCACCCACCTTAATGGCTGCAAGGTCTAAGGTGTTACTCTCACAGTATACCTGCCAAGGACGAGGAGATCAAGGTTTGAATCCTGAGTGTATTGATGGTGGTTTTTCTTAAAT
The DNA here is from genome assembly GCA_902141375.1 of Timema poppense. NCBI lineage: Eukaryota > Metazoa > Arthropoda > Insecta > Phasmatodea > Timematidae > Timema > Timema poppense. The sequence continues at coordinate 52,819 of CABFOV010002108.1, read as the reverse complement.
GATTTTCCACTCTCCCCTGATACAAATGCAGCTACACTTCTTTTAGATTCCAGCTTTCTCATCTCTAACACATTGGTGATATTAATCCATATGTGTACAACCATAACAGGTAGTAAGGCACAGTGGTAAGAAAATTATAGGAAAAATAAACTTAATTTAGTTGTACCTAGTGATGAAATATTGGCTTTATTTTGGGCTATTTTCTAGATTTGAACAAGTAATAAAGTTTCTTAAATTTGCTGAGCCTAATAATCCACAGCAGAAGCTAAATAATCAAGAGCATTAATCTTGCATTGCACTTGGTCAATGTTGACAGAGAGGCGGAGGTTCAAGTCCAGGCCATAAGTACTATGAATGTTTTTAGATGTGTAATTTTTTTCAACATCTCACCAAGAATGTGGGTTTATTTCCTTTAAATTATCTTCCTCATTAAAAGCTTATGTATTAAACATATTTATTAAAAAACTTAAGACTCTTTCAGACAGGCGCACATGAGCTGGTTCGCAAGACCTGATACCTTGAGCCGTTAAGAAGTGCACTAGGCCGTGATCCAGCTAATTTTAACTTGTAAGCAAACATAGCTGACTGTCAGTATTCCACAAAGCTTGAACCGGAAGAGGTTATCATTTTAACAATTGCAGTCCCAATTTTTTTTAAATAGAGAATTTTGGGTGCAACCTAAAATAGTTTCAAGTATGGAAAGTGACAGTTTTAAACACTGTTTCCTGTAGTTGGAAAAGATTATGTAAAATGTTTTTAACTATTTCCAAATGTCATTATCAAACTTTAGAAACATAACAACTAGATTCCAGACAGTTAATTTAACACTTAAAGTAAACAAAATTGGAGTCGGAAAAAAATAATCTTACCCATCTGAGAAAGTTAACCTCTTATGCTTATCATGTTTTCTAATATTAAGAGACAGATTCCAGATTCAAACTATTACCCGCCTCGGTGGCATAGTTGGCTAATTTGTTAGTTTCATATTGAGCCAGACTGCCGAGGACGGGGAGATCAAGGTTCAAATCCCCTGTCAATTTATCTGGCCAGAGGGGGGGGAGGGTCCTAAATGATTTCCCACTCTCCCTCAACACAAATGCGGGTTCACTTCCTCCAAATTCAACCTTCTCAATCCCGAACCCATTAGCATAATTAGTACTTAGGCGTACAACCCAAACAGGTAGTTGGACGTGGTACTAAATAATAATAAATAATATTATCATATTGAAAAAATACATGCCAGAGTACAATTTAATAATGTTTTCTACAGTAATAATAATTCACTAATACATGACTCTGGTTGGTAATATCACTGGCTTAGTGTAACCTATCACCCAAATGCCAAAATATGGGGAATTTAAGTAAAAAGAGATTGAAAATCATTTGTTACCACATACTAACTTCATATAAATTATTGACTTGTTTAGTTGATGACTTTTACAACTTTAAATTGTGATTGTTGTAAATTGGTCTGATCTGTAATAGTTAAGTCTTAAAGTTTATAATATGTAATTTTTATCCCAATGATTTGTTGACATTTTGCAACCAAAGTTTTGAGAATATGAAGGGAATATTTTCTCGATGGCTACCTCTAATAGTGATTCAAAAAATATTAACAACATAGTGCTCACCCAATAAGTATTTTCTTGCTTCTATTTTTGTAACCCATGTCTAGGGACAAACAATATTTGCATTTGCGATTTTTCTTTCTAAATAAACACAATTTCTTTGTAATTGGGCAAATACCACATCATGCAATAAAATGTTCAATGAGGTAACACTGGTGATACCAGGGCTGCAGTTTATATGATTAGTATTTGTTTTTACTTATTTTATACGTATAAAATGGATCATAGGAAAAATTAGTGTTTTCAGGATATTTAAGTTGTTTTTTTATCTGAGGTTAGCATTAAAAATCAAGTTTTATACTTTTACACACTACGGTACCTAAATTTCGATCGATCGATTATTTGATTTCAGCTTTTAAAAGATTTCATGCTAAGTCTAAGCAAGGACATTAATATATATATATGGACCTTGCTATAAGCGGTCACGTTTGGCAAAACTATATCTTCTTAATTTTTATTCACTTCTCCTTATTTGATAGCAGTCTTCTATGATGACATGTTTCAGTGTTGTTATTGTTTTGTCCACACCGAGGTTGTTAATTGATTATTGTTATTTGCAAGACTCGAATGTAATGATATTGAGATATAGAGTTTGACAATACTAAGCGTGAAATGTTTTGTTGCATATTAATATTTGATTTTTCTCCTAATAAATATTTAAATACACAATGTGAACGAAAAATATAGAAAGTTTTATCCTAGTTTTTTTTTAACAAATAATACTTCAACTCATATTTATGTAAATAATAAAATCTCTTTCAGCTTATAATATCATCTCTTTTTTTAGAAAAATAACATCACTTTTCCCCCTAAATACAACCTCACCTCTCGCATGTCTCTACCCATGTCTTATTACTAGTCTGTGATATCCACATATTTACACTAATGGAGTAAGAAAGTATAATTTAAAGGAAATGTACCCACATGTTTGTGATGAGGTAGTGGGAAACCGTTGAGGGAAAGTCACCTTCAGTATAGCCGGCCAAAATTCAAACCACAATATTCCCGTCATCAGCAATTCGATCTGTGAGAGTGATGCCTAAGACGGTGCAAACAGCGATGCGGGTATTTCATTACTTTTTCCTTTGATAAAGAGGGGAGGATCTCAAGCTTGCCTTACATATGTTCAAACTCTCAGGTGGACAGCTAAGGGTTGAGAGCATGGTTCTGGCTAAGAGGGCAAGGCTGCCAGCCCACAATTTTAGCCGCAAGACATAAATGCAAATTGTTCGAAAATCATATCCTCTGCTGTGTAACAAACAACACTAAAAACATTTAACTTGTGTAACAATGTAGATAAAAAAATCTCATTTTTAATTTGAAGGAGGGGATGCATGGATGAGCCAGCATTTCTCAGTTATTGATAGATTTAATGAATTGTTTTCTTCAACTATGAATTAAAATATGTATTACTTTAATTGCTCTTTAAAGAAGTACGTCAATGAAAGTTGCGACAAAAAAAATATATGGAAGGTACAATATATGAAAGATGAATAGGAACATTTAAGAAAAATACAAATACAAAATTATTACATATTACCATAAAATAAAAATATGTACAATATTTTATAAGAAATAAAAAATGCAAGCACGTGGGATACACAATAAAATATATTTTTATATCCCCACTATTTGGTATTTTAATAAATATTTTTTACCTAAACAAATATCACTGACTATATGGTACATTCTGTACAAAATGTTTACAAAATGTCTCTGTTTAAAAAAGTATATAAAACGCTCAGTCTTCACAAATAATCACTTGGTAAAATGCTTTGTTTCATTGTTTGTTCATAAAGCTATTCATCATATAACTCAAAAGTAAAAAGTTTAAAACTGAATTTTTAAAAGTGGATTTTGAGATTAAAAGGCTGTGAAAAATAAGAACAACATTGATCACAATAGCTCAACTCAAAATGTGAAAGTTTTGAAAGATGCATCAACATTACAGTGAGTCATCGAATATGGCCATGTAATGAAGATGTCTCCTTTATACATACTATAGATACTGCGGCTATAACAAAGTGAAGAACTCTACCGTCTAGTCGAACAATAGAGAACAATCAAATCCAAACTTGCGATACAAGACAACCATACTTGACAAACATCTGGTTGTAAAGTTGTTCTTAAATCTCGCTATCTATGGAAATCTCACCGATGGTTTGTACAAGTGCGGCGAACGTGGGTCGGTCCTTTGGACTGTCTGACCAACAGCTCCCTAACAATGTCTGTAAGGCCTGAGGTGCCGCTTTGTGGGGTTTCCACTGAAGGTCATGCTTCTTGAGTGCAGCCAGCACGGCATCGTCAGACATTTTGTTGAAGGGAAGATCTCCTTGGTAGAACATCTCCCAGACTAGGCATGCAAACGAGTAAACGTCTGACTTGGTGGAGTACTCGTCCTCGTACACAGCCTCATACGGCATCCAACGCAGAGGAATAACCTGCACAAAGAGCAATCTTGTTTGAAAATAGAAAATGTGATGGCAACATGTAGAGCACTAGTTTTCAAATAGGACCACAGGGAAATAACTAAATATTATATGAAAGAACTAAAGAGTATAAGATTGAGAGGCTAGGTCTGCTAACTTAACAATACTTTATAC
>CABFOV010002108.1:24868-41124 GCA_902141375.1 Timema poppense | reverse complement strand
TTTTTTGGTTTTCTCTTTTAGGAAGTTGCGTTGCGCGTTACACACTCCTCCCTGATGAGTTCCGATAGAATGAAACCTAGGTCGGGGGATTGGGCGGTGACGATCAATTTTCTTTAAGAGACATCCATTACCTCTTTGTCCATTGGCAGCAGTGTAAAGTGTGAACTGTGTTCTTCTTTTCATTGTAAAGGCCATATTGTGTTTGTCCCCCTTTTATATGTTTCTATTCACCTTTCCTGTACCTTCTTCCAAATATAATATAAGCAAAGGTGGAAAGAGTTATTGCTCAACAAACTGCCCTAGCCAACCCTTGGTGGGGTACCATCTTAGATTCAGAAAAAAAGTACTTTAGGGGGTCATGATTACTATTTAAATTGTTTGCCCTATTCATTAAATTTTTTGCACTCTGAAGATGCAGGCCAAACCTTCACAATGGAGCTGCAATTAAAGGTAGTTGACTCAAAGGCTATGGGGTATTCTACTCCATCAACCTCATGACTCACCACCGCCTCAATATCAGAGGCATTAGAATCTACAGCAGCGATAAATATTTTAAGGAGTCATTTAAAACAAGTAATGCGCTATCAGACAAAGGTTGTTTACTTTTCTAGAAAGTGATATCACATTTCGCCGACCAGGCCCATAGAACCTCCTTACTGAGTAACATATGAAGAAGCAGTAGCGGATTTAGGTTTGAGGACGCCCTAGGCCCGAGACGATATGGCGCCCTTTTTTTTTGTAACAATATATATATAAACATATATATACATATATATGTGTGTGTGTGTATAAAATAATGAAAATAATAACAATAATAATAAGAAATCTAATTCAGGTATAAATTAAACATTTATTTTTTTAACATAACAATTAAATATAGAATTAATAATAAATTGCTTGTAATTAAAATATAAATTATTTCAATTAAAAATTTTGGCGCCCCTCAAAATTTGCCGCCCTAGGGCCCAGGCCTCACGGGCCTAAGCCTAAATCCGCTACTGTGAAGAAGTTCAAAATACCAAAAGGTAAGGTCATAAATACCCTATAAAAACTCAAGTACAACAGATAGGACTTAAGCTGAGACACATTCTGGGGCGTTGGGGCTTGCAATATTTTTTTTAAACTTAGCCTTAGAGAGACTTTACCCCTGCCTGAAAGGGTGAATCCTAAAATGTTCAATTTCTCCACAAAAACAACAAAAAAATCACATATAACTATGTTAATTTTAACATTAGTACAATCCAACCATCCAAGAACCTTATGTAAAATACCCTCGAATTTTTCCAGTGATTCCACACCGATCAAAATGACATCAATAAGTGCTGTGCATCATTCCATGCCAGTTTGTATTACATGCACAACAGTGTATGCGTTAGTGAACTATATTCATATAAAATAGTATTTTTTTAAAATAACATTTTTTTATTGGAATCACTATCTGATTTTTAGTTTCTACTTTCAAAGTAATTTAACAACAATATTTTTATGATTATCATTGTTTAAAAGACCAATAAAGTCTTTATTTTAAATTCAAAAGATGAATTACCAAGTTAAGTGATAAATAAAATAGCTTAATAAACTGTGAAGAGCTAAAAACGAATTATTAAAAGTGTTCCTTGACAGAACTATACTCATTTCTTCCCTCGGTATATTTTAAGATTATAGAAAGCAGTGGACCTGCTGCCACAACACTTACATAGTGTGTCTGTACCTTCAGCTCCATTGGCAGTGAGATAAGCTTGTTTCCTTCTCTTGCGCCGATAGCGGCACCATATCATCAGTCCTATCACCAGCACCATGTAGGCTGTCGCTACACTCAAGGTGATGATAAACGTTTTAGTCATCATCGAGCTTTCTCCGTCAGAGACTTCAATGGGACCTGGACCTTCAACAGGCCGGTAACCTTCAGCGCCTGCACCAAAAAAAACTGTTGTACTGAATAGTGCCAGTGACAGTAAGCACAGATAATATATATATATATATATACTGAGAGAAAGGTGTGACCATGCAAACCTTTTTTGTTAGGGTTGTATTATTTGGAAAGGAAATCTTGCTCTAAATGTGATTTTTAAGTGAATACAAATATAAACTCATTAAGATCAACTATGTTAAAAATAATTGTTGCTTCTTTTTACTACCTAAACTCCACCACCACAAAAACCACGTGATTTGGTAATATATTTAACGGTTAAATAAATTGGGAACTGATATGGTAGTAAGCAACAAACACAATTAAATATTTTTTAAACACATTTGAAATTTAGTAAGGAGAGCTTATTGCTTAGAATGAATTAATTATGAAACTAGTTCAAAAAATGTGTATAATGTTTAGCAAACAGTATGGTAACATATACAGTAAAGAGAATAAATTAAAAACAATAGCAGTCATAAATTGACAATATCAAACCAATATTAAATATTAATATTATTATTATTCAATATTAAAAACCAAAAGGATAAAATATTAAAGCTCATGAATTTTATTTTATGGTTATTCAATGTTAAGGATATTTTAAATTGTTAAAACACTTATATTGGCATTATATTTTTGCAAAAATGATACTAAAATAGTATTTGAATATTTGATATGATTGGTACCTATTAAAAACCACATGAAAATTATATTGGAATCCAGTGTCAAAAACAGTTTGAGTTAAAGAAATTGCTACAGTGTAAGACAGGTTATAACTAATAAATATTAATATGAGTGAATTGAAAATTGATGATTTCTTGTCTGAATTCTCTTTCTCCTTGCTTATAAGACTGCCGCAGCTTCCGCAGTATTTTAGTTCCACGCATTATAGTTTGGCATGATCATATGTGTTAAATACATTAGTTCTATCAACTATGAGGGGAGGGGAAACTGGTTTTGAATTAATATGTATGCCCACTTGTGAATATTAAAGTTTAACCCATTTATCTTTCAAGGATGATTTCTTTCTAAAGATGTCGAACTCAATTCCTCGATACTTCTTAGCTCTCAAATCTCATAGAGTGAAAGTTTTAGTATTTTAACCAAATAGTAATATTCAGAATTTGGTAACTTTCCATAGTGACTTGAGTAGTTTTATTTTTACTTTTCCTTTAAGTAACCGCAAATAATATGTTGAGGTATAATACACCGTTATATATGGCCGTCTTTCTTTTACCTTATATGATGCAAAGTAAGTAATTCTATTAATTTTAGAAATTAAATGTTTTGAAACAATGGAAAATAGTTGAATATTATTTTGTTGCAATTGTTTATGATTCAATTTTGATATTCATTTAGCTTACACACTCAATATTATCACTAACTTAATCTCAAGAGTAAAGATATGGAGGGTAACATGAGAGTAAATGCAACATGGAGAAAAGATGAGGAAACCAAAATGATAAGTTACTTTTGGAAAACAACTCCAGTGCACTCGACTGAGATTTAACACTCGACTTTCTTGTCATTGGCAAACGAGTTTGTTGCGAGCTTGACGCCATGAACCATGTGTTGTTTCCTTAACACCGCGTCTTACTACTTGTTCGGGGTCATACACTTATGTACTGATTACACTAATGTGTTATGGATTAGGAAAGTTTAAATTTAAAGTAAGTGTACCCATATTTGCGTGTTGGGAGGGTGGAAAACCATTTAGGAAAAGAAAACCAGAGAACACCTGACCGGGGTTGAACCTCGACCTCCCTCTCTTTGGTAGTCCAGTCTGTTTGCAAAAGTTGTGCCTTAGATCATGCGGCCACTGAAACAGGTGTGTAGCATGTTGCCCATTCAGTGGGTGAGAAGGGGGTTGTAGAATGAGAGAATAATTTCATTGTTGCAAAAATTTCAGATCAACTGTAGCTCTAGCTAATTTTAATTAATCTGCTAAAAAATTAGCTGATTTGTAAGAAAATATCTATCCTACTAAAGAAGCTAACTTATTATGGCTGAATTGATTAGGTATTTTATTATTAGCTATACTCTTTAGTTGTATTTGATTGCAAATAGATTACAGTATATATATATATATATAGAGAGAGAGAGAGAGAGAGAGAGAGAGAGATTTTTTACAGCACTATATTATATATATATTATGTACTTTTAATGTGAGGTCAGAGCCACTGAAAAATATTGACATTGTAAATGTTAAGGAACTAAAATGTAAGTATCAGAATTGGGAAAAAAACAGTAATTGTAACTATGTCCTTCTATATTATATTTGGAAGAAGGTACAGGAAAGATGGATAGAAACATATAAAAGGGGGACGAACACAATATGGCCTTTACAATGAAAAGAAGAACACAGTTCACACTTTACACTGTCACCAATGGACATAGAGGCTATGGTTGCCTCTTAAAGAAAATTGATCGTCACCGCCCAATCCCCCGACCTATGTAAGACTTTAAATTTCCAGAGTGTTTTCTATTAATTAGGTAAAAAGGTCGACTCACTCTTTACAATGAGAGTGACTTCTTCCCTCTTGAGTCCTCCGCTATTTCCAGCTGTACAGCCGTACTTTCCTCCATCGGACATGTGTACTTCTTTCACCAGTAGCGTTCCATTCTCCAGCACATGGAACCTACAGTAATTGAAAACAATTAATAAGCAATTTGAAAGAAATTTAGGGGGAGAAAGTTCTCAAAAACACATGGGAGAAAACCAGAAAGTATAAACTTGTATTCGAGGTTAAGAACTTCCATATCAATACACACAACTCTTTTGTAGTTTTAACCAAAATATTTTATGTTTCAGTTTGAATAAGGATTGAATTTATTTGTTCACTTTTTATGTTGTATATTGAATCCGACACCTTAACTCAGTCAGTTGTATGTCTGCCTACTGAGCTGAGGGTACTGGGTTTAATTCATGGAGTGGCTGAAAAATATATCATTGGTGAAATGTGGATTTACCCTTTCACAATGATGAATTAATGGCCGGGGACTGAATGTTGTGCGTGTTCCAATCTTAATTAAGTTAGTTTATATGGCATATGAAGCTATGACAAGCCTGGCAAGCCAGTAGTGGAGAATACATGGCTTGAATAAAAAAATTGGCATAGGCCACAGGTTGGAAACAGTAATGGATGTAAAAAGATGTGTATTGTGCGAAACGTGAACATGTGCTAGAAAAAAATAGAAAAGTTTAGAAGTTTACTAACCGGTATTATAATAGTAAAGGATGAAAAAGAACACATGTAAAAATGTTCCCTCTTTTAATTTTAGTATATTAACAGTAATTTAAATCTCAATGAAAAATACTAAAAAAAAAAAATCTTAATAAACAATATATATTCTAAAAAATATTTGATTATTAATTGTTACTATCATTCATAGATTTATTTAAATGTTAAAATACTTACAGTGAGGGTCTGAACACCTTTAAGAGGCAATCCCTCTATTAATATTAAAATAAAACTGTTGGAAAATTATTTTAATAGTAATATTTTACTCGTTTTAATTACTTTTGATACTCAAGTGATAAGCTCACTATTTATTAAATTAAAGATTCAAACCTTTAAAGTAATATTATATTTTTAAACCTGTATAAATTGAATCAAACTCTCACATAATTTAATGTTTAGTTCATTAAACTGTTGATAGAATGAACTATACTTCTAATAAGATTGTAATCACTGTATTAGATCTAAAAGTTATACCTATTTGGATCAAATCCACTGAAGTTGCTGTTCCGATCCCATTTGATTGTTGGTTTGGGATCTCCCTCTGCAATGCAGTGGATCATTATAGGGTACCCCTCATAGGCTTCCGTTGGGTTACGAGGAAAAACGCTGAACTTTGGTGTCACTGAATGGAAAATTAAAATAAGTTATATAATATAAATACAAATCCAATTAGCATTTTAAGGCATCACTCTCGCATAATTTTAAGGATGACTTAGATTGGCTGACAGCCCATATTTTCTTAAAAGAGTAGAGGGGTAGATTTGCTTATATCAGTGTGAATACAGTATGTACAAACTGATTTTCATAGGAAAGCCATTGTTTGAAAAGCGTAAACTTGTGTTGCCACAATGGCGGAAATAAAACTATTACAATAAATTGTATTTCCATTCTTAGTCCCTTTAGTTATTAATGGGAAGAGAAACTATACTGTAATCCTTAGTGAAGTAATATCGGAAACTTTTGATAAATTTCTAAATTACCTTTTTAATTAATAAATAGTATAATACATATTTCTAGAATGCCAAATTTTAGTGACTTACAATTAATGTTGGTGTTTGAAAGTGGGCTTCCTATAAAGATCAACATTTGCACTGGTGGTTAAACATTCTGAGACTAAAGTCTCACAATAGGCGAGATTGCCTCTGATGAAGAAGTTGAGGTTCGATTCTGAGACAGATACACAAGTGGTTTCCCAAATGTATTTGAGGGCTCCATCATAAAAATCTAAGGCTTCATGAAGAAATTTTAGAATATTCTTTAATCGTTTTTCACAATATAAAATAGCATCAGTAATTAGGATTGTCAAGTTTTTCATCTGAATAAAGGACATTTACCAAAGTCGAAGTCGGTGTAAAAAAATTTACCATTTGTTTTGTAATTTATACTTGTAAAGTTTAACTGTCATATATTTAGCACCACGTCTTACTACACGTTAAGGTTATACGCTTTAAGTACTAACTACGCTAATGGACTAGGAATTAGGAAGAGTGAATTAGAGGAAGTGAACCCGCATTTGCGTGGAGGGAGAGTGGAAAACCATTTAGGAAAAACCTCCTTCAGTTCACCCGACCGAGATTTGAACCTCGATCTCCCCGTCTTCGGCAGTCGAGCTCAACACGACTAGCGCGTTAGCCAACTACGCCACCGAGACGGGTTACTATACTATAATCAGTCAAAGTTGGACTGCTACCTTTCAGGATAAATAGAGTGTAAATAAATGATACTACATTTATCTCAATTATTTATTCAAACTGCTTCATTGACATGTGTTAAAACTCTTAAATCAATAATTTATTTGTTGGAAATTGTTATTGGAGATTTATAATTTTAATGTAAAATTAGTCTTCCTATTAATTTTGTTTCAATAAAAGTGATAAAATTAGAAGCTTATTGCAATTTGATCAGAAAGGGACCAAAAATCTGATTCTATTGCAGTTATAAGTCTTAGCAATTAAATTAAATTAAATTATATAATCTTATTAGAATGTGTATTTTTGATCAAACATTTTTGGTATGAACATAGATAAATTCTAAAAAAATATTTTACGATTTGACTTAAAATGTTTAATTTTGTTTTACTTAGCACTACGTCTTACTACCTGTTCGGGTTATATGCTTTAAGAGTTTTGATTAAATATCCATTATGTGAATTGTAATAACTACTTACACAGTGAAACATCAATATATTCAAACTAATATGAATAGATAAAAGTGAGCCAGTCTTGCCCCAAAACAATACTGAAAAATTTCTCAACTGAACCAGTGTGCTTGGCCACCTCTTAGGTTTTAGTTCCTAACTACCTCATAAAAAGCACTGTTGGACCTTAAATATATTATTTATAGAACTATTATTATCTATGACACAAAAACCAATGAATGCCACCCCAAATAATAGCATTACATAATAGACATGCCTTTACGCAAATTGATGTGGCGCATAATTTGATATTTAAAATCAAATGTTATTATTGTTTGCACTGAAAATATGTTTACCTGCCTTATCTCTATTTAGGGATAAATATTTCCCTCAATTTTATTTAGTGTGTTTAGTCAGTTTTGTTGTGAAGGCCTGTGAAGCTTTTAAAATTTCACTAGAGTGGCATTTATAGCCAGTCCTTAATTGTTACTTTTTTATATTTCTTCCTAAAATATTCTGGGGAGTATTTTTGCTTACCCAAGTTTCAGGAACCGTTAATTTACCGAAGTTCAGGTTCATAGAAGATAGTGTTTTTAGTTTGTTTTAATTATAGAGCGCTATTATGGTGTTTACTAGTAGTTCCCCCCAACCAAATAATAGGACAGACCTAACAACCAAACCTCGAACCTTTGAATTACCACTAATTGTACACCAAATCAGAATTGAATAATAAATCAAGCAAATGCGAGAAAGTTAAAGACGTATGCTGACCCTGTTTTTCAAGATTTCAATTAATTTTTAAGACCTCTTGGCGAAATGTTTCACTGTGATCATAAATGCTCTTTTCATAAGCATTAATAAAAAGAATATTTAAAATAATAATTGTGTGAAAGCATTTAAATTCACAAAAATTTTAGTAATACAATATGCAATAATCATTAATAATTATAAGAACACTAAAATAGGGATAAGTTCTGTTTGGATAAAATAAATACTACAAAATTTATATTAACTATTAAGCTTACAGTGTTCGATATATAAGGAAAATATAAAAATTATTTTGATTGAGCAAGTGGAAAGTAAATTTTTTCAAGATTACTCTAGTTTGGTTAAGGAATTTGAACATTTATATAATCTTAAGTCAACTGTGCACCTACAATAAAAACATAATGGAAAAACATAAACTAAACATCATCAGATTGTAATTGTACTTTACCATCAATGGAAAAGTCACAAAGAGTAAACTTAATTTGTAAAGTTATTGGCCAACAACAAGAACAAACAGTTACCTATGACATCAATGTCAATGGTAGCATTGATAAATCCTTGTGAGCTGGTGGCTACACAAGTATACGTTCCCTTATCCTCCACTTGCACCTTGTTGAAATGGAGGGTACCGTTTATATCCTGAACGTGTTTCGGGAGCCGGTCCAACATTCTTTGCTCCTCTCCTTCTGGAACCTGCAATGGATGGAAACACACATGTGAGCATTCAAATTAACACATTTTCTATATTAATGTTTAAGTTATGTTTTGACATTTTATTTCTTGTAGAAATTTGTTGATGTTTATGTTAAAAATTAATTCATAGGCCTAGTAATTCTTATTCAGACAATTATATGTATAGTATACCATTAAATAAATATAGTTGAAAATTATATAAGTCTGGGAAGTCTGTTAACAAAGGATGCCTACTGCCCCAAGGAAATTAAGTCAAGGAAGCTTTCAACAAGAAGAGGTTACTGCTGACCAGCAAGGTGAGTTTTGAACTGAGGAAATAACTGATGAAATGCTACATTTGGAGCATCGCACTGTATGGAGCAGAAACTTGGACTATTAGGAAGATGGAAAAGAAATACTTGGAGAGCTTTGAAATGTGGTGCAGGAAAAGACTTGAGAAAATCAGATAGACAGACAGGAATGGGTGAGAAGAGAACAAATTTGGATGTGATTCTTCAGGGTAAAGCGAGCTGGAATGGTTACATTCTTAGGAGGACCTGTCTTACGCACGACGTCATAGAAGGAAAGATTGAGGAAAAGAGGAGTTTAGGAAGGAGTATTCAAATATTGGATGACTTGAAAGAAAAAGGATAATTCTGGGAGCTGAAGGAGGCGGCAGAAGACAGGGTGCATTGGTCGTCTAGGTTCATTGACAGACAGAACACCTAATAATAAATAATAATTTTATTTTACAAACAACATAGCATTACAAAGTCCTTTTCATATTCCTGTTGACTTGTGCCAGCATTGTTGAAATATTAACGGCTGTTGGCTGACCCAAACCAACTGTCGTAGGATGGACACATTTTTAGAACCTAAATATGAATTCTTTAAAAATTGTTGTTACATCCTATGTTAATTTAAATTAACTTACAAGTATTTCTAATTAACCAATGCTTAAATATGTCAACATGAAATTAATGTATGTATTGTCACACAAGCGACCTAAAATACAGGCTTATATGTGGTTATTAAAATACACTATTATGTGTAAAATTAATAAGGTAACCAAATAGATTAAATTTAACTTTTGTACGGGTTTGATTTCCGTGCTCAGTTGTCATTTTTCAAACATATTTAATTTTCTCGGAATGTGTACAATATGATAAAGTCAGTTTGTAATTGTTATGGGAAATGTAAGTATCATCAAACTAAAATCCAAGTTAAATGTCAGATATTTACTCACTTTCCCCCATTTGACCCATTTGATGACAGGTGGAGTCGAGCTGGAGGCCTTGCAGTAAACTTTGGCAACTGAGCCCAGTTCTAACTTCTTATTCACAGGACGAGGAGAAAATTTAAGTTTTTCTGAGGAGCAAAAAAAAACACTTTTTAACTGCACATCAAATAACATTTTAGGGATATGACTGACCCTTCAAAATTAAACTCACACAAAAAAAGTTGTATTTGTATTGTTTCTTACTGACCATTAGGGCTGTAAACAAAATATGTTGTTCCTTGTAAAAAAATTTCGAATCAGTTTAGTTGTTTAAGAATGATTTTTTTTTTCATATCTTATTATTTTGTGGATTTAATATTTCAAATTGAATAACTTAAGTCAGTGTGGTCCAAATGACGGCCCACAAGCAAAATGCACCCGGCGCTCTCTGAAAATGTGGCCCTCACATTATCCCGAAGGAAGATTAAAGGTAAAACTTTAGTGCGAGATGTGAAATTCAAATAGCCAACAATTCAAATAAAAATATTTTTTTAAAAAAGGTCATAATTGCATTTTACAATACATTTATTTGATTAGTAAAATATATATATAAATACATATCTATAATACTAAACTGTTTTGTTAAAGAGTGTGTGCATATATAGTTATTAATACAAGTTTGGAAGAATAAACCAAACTTTTTATTTGGCAGTAAAATTTGGAAGATTTTACCAATAAAAATACAATTTATAAATAACTATTGAGAATAAGTGTTTGTTACGCTTGTATTAAATTATTGGTATTTCTAATGTATTTTGGCCAGTGGTGCAAACTGATGATAATATTTGGCCCTTGAGATTAAAAATGTTGAACCACCCAAAGTTTAAGTGGTGTGTTTGGCCACATATTAAGAAATAAAGGTCTTTGGTTCGGTTCCTGTGTCCATGTTGGCATTTTTTAATTTAATTGAACTAATATTAGCTGAAGTTATGTAATAGTTAGAGATGGGTCAAATCAACTTTTTTTTAATCTGAAGCTTAGAAAACATAAGCATAAGATTATTTTTTTTCTATATCTGATTTTGTTCGTGTTAAATGGTAAATTAATACAATGGAGTTTGATTGTTGAATTTTCCTGTAATTATGGGTTAAACAACTAATAAATAAACGTCATAATAGTTCTAAAAAAAATAAAAATCTTTTTTAAAATTTGGAAACCAAATTTAATCTTGAATCGTGTCTTCAAATATCAAATAAATCTAACGATTAGAGGATTTTAAGAATTGAATGACCCCATCCCCTAGTTACGAAAATATATGTATAGTAAGTTAGTTCTGATATCATCATCATTCATGAATATCATCAACTGTTCCCAGCCCATGGCTTGGTCAGTTTAGTAAAATGCCTCCACCATTCTCCCTTCCTTAATCGCTTCCATTCTTCCCTATTCCTGTTTCTCCTTGTGAGAGCCCCCATGCTCTTCTGAAACTTCATTCATGGAAGAAAGCACAGTTGTAACCTGGCGTTTACATACACACACACCTTTCATCACTTGTGATACAAGCTCAACATTGTGACAACTTGAATAACATCATTCCAATTTAAATCAACATATATCAACATGTAGCGCTACTTTTCAGTACCAATCATGAAAAACAACAGTTTTAATAACACTGTAAGGACTCGAATTTTAAAAATAAGCCCCCACCTTTGACATGAACAACAGCAGGCTTGGACTTGGCAGGGTGGAAACCGATAGTGTTTATCTGACATGTATAATTTCCTCGGTCCTCCAACATAATGTCCAAGATGGTGAGACTGCCGTTCTCGTGTATCGCAACCCTGTTGGTTTCCGGGACCACCATCTTTCCGTCTCTGAGCCACTGGACGGTTGTTACCGGTGGTGACATGGCCTGGTATTTGCAGTTCAACGTCACAGTCTGACTCTCTTCGACGGTGATGCTCAGAGGGCCAAGTAGTATACTGGGAGGAGCTACAACACAATCAAGTATATAGCACCAGAGTTCAGCACTTTTTTTTACCACTAAAATGTTGCAAGGACAGAAAAGTAGTACCGTTAACATTATGATATAAACAATAAAATTCAAAAACTAATCGATTTGGAGGTGTATGAGCCAGTGACGCACAGATAGGCACATTGGTTATAGTTGAAAGATGCAATGGGTAGCTTCATATTTGTGAAGATAACAGGGTAACCCCTCAAAGATCACAAAGACACATCATCCATTATTCTCATCTCATTTGCATACTTTTTTTCACCTCTGACAAGACATCTTGTGAATGTGGGGAATGCCAGGCCTCCACCGTGGTTCGGATTCCATGTTAAACTGTAGGTTATCACCCTACCATTACACATTAGCGTAAATGCGTATAACCCGAACGGGTAGTAAGACGCGGTGCTAATAATAATAATAATTTGCATACTTTATTTTATCTGTTTCTTGGTCTCCCTTGTGGTCTTTTTCCTATATACTTTGTCTCCATCATTTCCTTTGGTAGTCTCTCATTTTCCACCCTCATTGCATGTCCATACCATCTCAGTCTTGCTTCCTCTACTATCTCATGTACTCCCTGTAATCCAATTCTTCCCAGGATAACTAATTCATTCCTTATCCTGTTCATCCTCATGACAGCTAACATGCTCCTTACAAACTTCATTCACATGTGCTCCACTTTCCTTGTCTCTCTTAAACTCAATGTCCATATTTCTGCTGCATATGTGAGAACAAAGTACATACTATAGAGCATTTGCACACAAACAAATGCTTGTAGTGTCATTATTCCATGTTAACTGCCACTTCACAGCCTGTACACATTTGACTATCTACACACTTTGTGTTTAGGATTGGTTGTCCGCAACATTCTCTAACTGCCCCTAACAATATTTATGTCATCATAAAATGTTTCTAAATAGGTATATTTTACTTAAAATGCATTTTAGTGAGTTCTAAAAATAATTTAATTTCATAACAACCTGATGAAATAGATATATTTCTGCAAGAAAATATTGTGTCTTTGCGTTAAGGAAATTATCTTTTTCCATTACAAAAACTCATCCACATAATGAGTGTACAGTACAATCTAGTAAAAATTAATAATGACTGTCAAACTTATATGGAGTCTTATTTAAAGAAAATGACCCAAAACATTCCTAATGGTAACTTGGCAGTTTTTAATTTATTTTTAATTCAGGTGTGCAGAAATGTTTATCCAACTTTTGAACCATTTATTGATTGATGAACCCATAAATAAAAGTTTAATACTAAAGAGAATATAATTTAACATTACTTGTCACTACTAGATCAAAGGAGGCGGTCTTTGTGCCTGCCATGTTCTCCGCAACGCAAGTATAGTTTCCTGCATCCTCCTCCGGCCTCACAGCCTCGATGATGAGTCGAGTCTCATCCACCCTGACAGGCCCACTGTCAGACACGGTGTGTCCTCTGGGGTCCAGCCACCACACCTTGGCAGCAGGGTCTGACAGGGGAGGAACACAGGTCACCTCAAACTTAGTCCTTTCTGGGACCACACGGGTCCAATCCGTTGAGATGGGTGGTTCAAACGAGTCCCTTGTCAGGTCCCCCAAATCTATGGATCATCATCCGAGGATTGAACAAAGGTGTAAACTATGAGAACAATAGTTATATTAACTAGAGGAAATAGTTTCGTCACCCACTTTAGGGGCTGTATGGATCAAGATGTCCGTCTTGAAGTAGATTAAACTGCCAATGACAGAGAGATTGCGGCTCGAATCTCAGTTGGGTGTATTGAGGTGTGTTTATTCCAAACATGGTTTTCCACTCCCCCCTCCACACAAATGTGGATACAGTTCCTTTAAATAAAACCTTTCTAATGCCTAAAAGCATTAGCATAATTAGTACAAAAGCATCTATAACCCAAACGGGTAGTAAGATGTGTTACTAAAACAAACAAAAAAAAGTTTTGTTGATCAAGTTTTCACATAAAAGATTTTTATATAGTTACAATTTTTCTAATAATAAAATACAATACATTTCCTAGCTCGATGAAGGTTTCTCAGATTTTGTTCATTTTTCATGTATCTCATGTTTTATGACTCCTTGGGTAGTTTGATTACACACCATTAGAGGTCCATCAAAACATGCTCAGTTCTCAATGCATTCTATCTAAAGATATATCACTGACCATTCGCCTCCGCCCCTCTCTCCCTTACACCCCCCTTGATATTAAAACTATCATAATAAAAGCGATATAAATATGTCCAAACACATGAGTACCTAATCAAACATTTATTTTTGCCTCCCACAATTGATTAATGTAGTGACCTGGCGGTCTAGGGGTTAAGGTGTCAGACTTCTATGCTGGCGTCCGGGGTTCGATCCTCGGTCCCGGCAAAGATTTATCTGATTACCAAACCCTTCCTTCACCTCTGACAAGACATCTTGTGAATGTGGGGAATGCCAGGCCTCCACCGTGGTTCGGATCTCACGTTAAACTGTAGGTCCTTCATTTCATCTCACAATCACCCTACCATTACACGTTAGCGTAAGTGCGTATAACCCGAACGGGTAGTAAGACGCGGTGCTAATAATAATAATAATTAATGTAATCCTCAAATGAATTTGTACTCTCTTTACTTGCGTGGTTGTAAAATACACATTCCTAGTAAGTCACTATTACGCTGGAAAGATGGTTATGGCAGGGGGAAGCTATTGCTTCTAAGGCAGGAATTTGTACTGTAATACAAGTTATATTCTTAAATATTTTACAATGTATACAGAAATCTTTTAGTTTCCACTAGAAGAATACAGGAGGAAAGGGGGAGAATACAAGTTTAACTCAAATTAAGTTAGTGCTGCCATGTGTTAGACAATCATGAACGTTTATGATGCACTTTTAGATTATGGTTAAAAGGGGTTTCTATCATATTTGAATTAATTAAAATAAATGGTACGGTGTCCCGCACAGACTTTCTCCCGCTTTTATCTTAAAATAGACATTAACTAAAAACTTGTAAGATTTGTGAAACGGAATAAAAGGTATATACATTGTTGTAAAAACAATACACCAAAGATCATAAATTAAATTATATATTTTGTTACTTACTCTAAGGAAATAGAAACATTGTTACAGGAAAATTGAGGAAAACGAAACATCTCTGTACACCAAAGAGCATGAGAGTCAAATTCATTTTCAAAAACCCAAATCAAAAAGAATATATATTTGCTTATAGCTCAGAAATTATTGGTTTTATAAAATTATGTTTCAAATAAAAGATTTTTATATTTTATACTACCACAACTTTTACAATGATAAGTTATTTCGAATCTCAAATAGTCACAGAGAAATTTTGAAATTTCGAAAATTGTTTTCATGCAAAGTACTCTCAAAGCTACTTTAATGAAAAAATGAAAACTGCCATCTTGTTTATGATAAACAGTGTCTGAATATAGAATTTAATCAAAATTGTTAGAGGAAATTTTGAGAAAATCAATTTTTTCTCTTTTCACCTTAAGTAAACCACCCTTAAACGGTTGGATATGAATCGGTAAAATAGTTTCTGCTCTAGCCCGAGTTACAGACAATTGAAGAGACAGAAGGCATCGCGAAAACCACTATATTTTTTTTTTTTCAAGGGGTCATGAAACGTTGACATTTATCAAAATCTCGAATTCAATTTCTTTACTATCACAATACTTTCTCTTCAAGGTGTCGAGAGAAGTTAAAAAGTATTTGTTGGGTCCTTATAGGGTTTGAGATATAGAAATTGTGGTTCTGTAAAATGTGTGTAATGTAATTTTCAATTTTTTCCCCTGTATCCTCTGCTTATAAAGTGCATGTTTATTTACTATTGCATTCACCACAAGTTTTTATTCCTGTTTTAAGGCGATGATTTTTAATAAATCTAAAGTAATTTTTTAAACTTATATTGGTAATTTTTTAACAATATTTAAATAATCAAAATCTCTGAGTCCTGATCATCAATGTTAATGTATTATTATTAAATATAAGTTTAAGCTGAGATAAAATATAAACTAAATTGAATTCTGCAACAAATAGTTTTTTTCAATGGTGAGCAGAAGGGAATTATTGTCTTAATCTAATTGGGTGAATGAGATGAAGGTATTTAGGAGTAAATGTACTAACATTCACAATCAAAACTAATATAATACCATTAAAGTGTAAATACCACCCCAACCTTGTGGGGAAAATCAGATAAAATTGACTTTGGGGCAACTCATTCACTAAAGAAAAATGTATTATATACTTTAAAATCTGGCAATTTTTTTTTTTTTTTTTTTTTTTT
>CABFOV010002108.1:0-15176 GCA_902141375.1 Timema poppense | reverse complement strand
TTTTTTTTTTTTTTTTTTTTTTTCAAAATTTATAAACTAGGAATTTAATAGCAATGCAATAACCATAATATATGTGCCACCCCTAATAGAATGTCGAAAATTTTAACCGGAAGTCACATTTTAACACGAGGTGTTGACCCTTGGGGATCCAATATCAATATTTTTATTTTCTCGTCATCTTACAGGTAGAGCAAGTATTGAGATCGTCAAAAAAATCGAACTCAAGAGTGGTTTCCGTCTGTCTGTCAGTCTGTACCTCGGGCTAAAGCCTAAACTATTTTACCGATCAGGCTAAAACTTGGTATTTAGGGTTTTCATAGGGTTACCCCAAGGAATTTTTTGAATTGGATATCCAACCCTAAAATTAAGGGTAGTTTCCTCAATGGCGGAAAGAGATAAAATCGATTTTATCAAAATCGGCTTTAACGCTTTTGATTATATTTCATTTCTAAGCTTTGATCAATATTACCAACCAAATGGCTACTCTCAACTTTTAGTCAAAATGACTTTAAGGGTTCCAGTTTGATGAGTAAATTCTAGTTTTTAATTTTATCTCCGTAAGTCTTTGAGATATGAAATTACTTATTATTGCATATATGTGGATATATTTATAATAAACATCTTTTACTTGAAATATTTTTTTATAAAACTAAAAGTTTTCAAGCTATACACAAATATATATTTCTTTTAACTTGACTAGAGGATGAAAAGAGAAAAATTACATTTTCACAAAATCTGCTATAATGATTCTATCTCTCTAGTTTTAGACTCAATAATCAATAATTTCCTATTTTATTGGTCAAAATTTATAAAATAAAAATTTAGTAGCAATAAGATAACCCTAAATTGTGCATCCCCTAGTAAAATTACAAAGATTTTAAACAGAAGTCAAAATTTAATACGAAATGCTGACCCTCGGGGACACAATATCGATATATTTTTATTGGTACAAATATACAAATGAAGACGTTAATTCTTTAAAAATAAAATTACGAAATTTAAAACCATGAGTCAAAAAATGTTTTACGTATATCTAGCGCAATTTGTTTTCGGTTTTGCTAGTGTGTATTATATTATATTATATTACGAATTTTGAGAAAAAATATCTCAATTTCAAAACAATAGAGCGAGAACGTTCATGCGGAGTTCCATACCATTTATTTTGGTTGAT
This sequence comes from Timema poppense, assembly GCA_902141375.1. Taxonomy (NCBI): domain Eukaryota; kingdom Metazoa; phylum Arthropoda; class Insecta; order Phasmatodea; family Timematidae; genus Timema; species Timema poppense. Next base: position 14,005 of record CABFOV010002108.1, on the reverse strand, counting down.
AAAGACAACAATGCCGACCATTATTTTGACTATTTCTATTAAAAGTCAGAAGAAAGAAGATGTCACCTTTATGCATTGTATTCTTCCCACATTTTTCCTCTTTCCCTAGGTGGGCTTTCTTAATTAAATTGGCACGTATTAGTTTATTTGTATATATTTTTCCCATTTTCCATTATTATATAATAATTAGCCTCATTGTTGAACAAACTAATTCTTGTATAATGCGGGATTTCTGTACGTCTGCAACGCATCTCAGAGCTCCAATAAGCTGCCTCCTTATAGCTAGTATACAATCAGCGGATAAACAATAAAACTATATTAATTTTTATAAATGAAACAAACTGATCTAACCAAATGAGACATTTTTAAGACAAATGCACAAAAAATGAATTAATCTTCATAAACATGTATATATAGTTGGAATAAATACAAAATAAAATGTGAATGACAAGCAATAAAATGTATATCTACAACTATACTATGAAGTAGTATGAAATAATCACTTTGTCATTGTGTCATGTGCTACAAATATACTTTACCCTTTCACTCAAAAGCCACTAAACCGATTTAGATGAAATTTCGCATGAGCATAGCTCAGATGTTCAGTTAACATATAGGTTAGTTAAAATTACTTATATCGCTTAACCTCAAAAATCCACCAGTCATCACTTCGTTTAGAAATGTTTGTAAATTTCATGTAGTTTATCATTTTTGTACTGACACTGAATTTGGTACATAAAGCGAGTCGAGTAGTAAATCAAATTCAATTTAAATAAGTCTTCATCATGTGCGTAACATTTCAGTGTTCAGTTAATCCACACAATATTTTTTCTATTGACCCGCTTCGGTGGCCGCACGGTCTAAGGCGCTACTCTCGCAGTGGACTAAACTGCCTATGACAGGTATAATGAGGTTCAAATATTGGTCGGGTTTACTGAGGATGTTTTTTTATCTCCAAAATCCACTCTACCTTCACCCAAATTTGGGTGTACTTCATCTAAGTATAACCTTCCAACTCCCTAAAACCATTGGCCTAGTTATAACATAAGCGTATAGCCCAAACGGGTAGTAAGACACTAGGCTAATAAATATATATCTCCCAAATTGATTTTCTTTTGTAAAAGTGACAACAAAGTTTTTAAATAAAATGTACAAACCAAAGTCGAGAATTGGTGTAGAAAAAGGGAGGGTTTCCCCTGACTGGAATAAGCTCCTCCCTCCCCTGGAATACTTGCTACCTTTAGATTTATCTCACTCTCAAGGGGACCTGGCGGTCTAGGGGTAAGGTGTCAGACTTCTGTGCTGGGACTCCGGGGTTCAATCCTCGGTCCCGGCAAAGATTTATCTGATTACCAAACCCTTTCTTCACCTCTGACAAGACATCTTGTGAATGTGGGGAATGCCAGGCCTCCACCGTGGTTCGGATTCCACGTTAAACTGTAGGTCCTCCATTTCATCTCACCATTACCCTACCATTACACATTAGCGTAAGTGGTATAACCCGAACGGTTAGTTAGACGCGGTGCTAATAATAATACTATTCTTACTTTGGCAGGCCGACTAAGTGGTTAGATATAAAGCCAGGTCCACACTCGTGATATATCCCGGTCAAGATCAGGACTGGAGCATTTGACGATACACACAGACATGGTTGAGACGATCCTCGTTCCGTCGCGATCATTCGTGTGTTCCCGACCCGTGACTGTGTTCGGTTCGGAGCACGTTCGGACACGTCATGTCCTCGGACCGTAATTCCCTTTGATGCGGCGGCGAAATACCGTCAGCCAATAGGACGCATCTTATTGTTCAGGTTATAAGCATATATGATAATTACTTTAAGTAATGGGATGGGAATGAGGGAGTAAGCACCCTCAGTAGAACCAATCGGGATTTGAACACCCATCTTCCCGTCATCAGCAAGCCAGTACCACCCGCTTCGGTGGCCACATGGTCCAAGGCGCTACTCTCACAATAGACTATACTGCCGATGACGAAGATCAGGGCTCGAATCTCGGTCGGGTGTATAGAGGATGGTTTTTCCTAAACGGTTTCTCACTCTACTTCCACGCAAATGTAGGTAGATTACCTCTAAAATGCTTCCTTCCTCATCCTTACATTATTAGAGTAATTATCATAATTGCGTATAGCCTTGACTGGTAGTAAGACGCGGTGGTAAGAGAAGAATCAACGATGGTTCAAGCAAACGTCACAGTTCTGTGATTTACATGAAGGCTATATTAGAAGAAACCATATATTTCATTCACGGTAGAAATTACTCTCTGAAAGGTCTTTTTTCCTACCAATATCCTACTATATAGTAGATTTATGGTAGGGAAAAAGGCCTTTCAGAAGTCAATTCCTACCGTGAATGGAATATATCTAACCTTCCTTAAACAAAACAAAACAGTAATATTTTAATCGGGTCACAACGGAAAATTCTAGATTATTTGAGAACATATTTTGTTGTGGTCTTGACGAGCCAGAGTTGTTCCTATAAGACAGTATGAGTTATGAAGTAATTGAATATATATTTGCAGGACATATGTTTGATAAATAAGTGTATTTTCCAGGTGGTTTCCATCCCCAGTGTAGGCCTACCTGAACCACTCGAACTTGATGTCCCCACTGCCATCCACTTGGCACCTTAATATGACGTCGTCACCAGACTTGATGACGTCTGCAAACTCCGGGGCTTGAAGCTGGACCTGGACCGGCTCTCCCAGCCCTGCACAACAAACAACACGATGTTACAACACCGGCATGTGATGCACGAACCAACACATCTTGTCTACGGTCAACACCGCTAACATGTCATTATATTATCATTGTTATTTTATAAATAAAACCAGAACAAAGTGAGCCTAAAAACAGATGTATTCTAGCACCATGTCTTACCACCCGTTCAGGTTATACGTATATGTACAAATTACGATAATGTGTTAGGGATAGGAATGTTTGAATTTAGATAAAGGTATCCGCATTTGCATGGAGGGGGAGTAGAAAACCATCCTCTACACACGACCGGGATTCGGACCCCAATCTTCCACTCAGAGGAAGGTCAGTCTATCGCGAAAGTGAAGCCTTAGCACATGCGGCCATCAAAGCGGGTCATAGCAACAGTATTTATTTCGTGAAAAATACTTATGATACCACCAGGAATCGAACCTGGGACTTCTATATCAGTAACCAGAGGCGCTGACTATTAGATCTACTAACCTTTTAAAGCCCACAAAAACATCCATCAGTGAGAAAATCAAGGTACAGTAGCCCCATGACTTCTTTGGTGCTGACTGACAGCTCACAGCTGACGGCTTTGAAAAGTTACCAGACCAAATTATGTATCCCTACGCCGAACCATACGATCTGAAAAAACACGTGTTTAGCAGCTGTCACTTCTGACAGCTGTGAGCTGTCAGTCAGCACCAAAGAAGCCATGAGGCTACTGTATGTATCTATACCTACTCCAGCTACCACGAGTATTTTTAGTATGTCTGTTCTCATACGTAACATTTATTTACTATTAATGCACCCAAAATTATTAAGACTTACGTTCCACGGGTAAAATATTATGTTGACACTATAAATTGTCTTGGATAATTGCAAGACAGGTTCCTGCTCCCAAAGATACCCTCTCGATATATATTGTAAAGTGAAAACTATTGAAAGTTAGAGGAGACGGAAGCGGCCTTGAAACAGTTTTATAGACTTTTGAAGATAGCCTGTGATGGGCTGAATTCCGATCTATGGATCCTTCCTTCGACCGCGGAGTTGGAGAGATAGATTCATCCCTTCCCCCCACACCCGGGAATCCAGTCGGCAAGGACACCAGGACAACCAAATGTATATCAATTTGTTATTGTTACCGCAACTTTAAAATACAGTTTTTCATTTGGAAAGTTTAATTTTTGCTATCCTATTAAACAGCTTTGTTTCCTAATCATTTGTCTCAATAAAATATACAAATGATTCATGTTACCCTATTTTCGCAAATGAAAACATTTACTAATTTTTTTTAGCGCCACGTTTTTTTACCCACTCGGGCTATACACTTATGGTTTTATAGGGAATATATAGATTATATTTATAGGAAATGACCCACATCTTCGTGGAGGCCACACGGTCACCAAAATAGGTTTTTACCAAATGAAATTATTTATAAGATAGAACTTATACTTTTGAGACAATGTTTACCAGTTGAAATAATTACTATAGATATGTTTAAAAAAAATCACAATAGAAAAACCTTTTAAAGCAATTAGTAAATAAATTATGTGTAGGTTATCCGACCTGGATTAACTTATAGCTGTTAAAATTGGCCTGGTTAGTTAAAAGTGCAAAAGTATTGGTGTATCAAGTAGCCTACATCAGCTACTGTTTGACCTGCTAGAAAAGCTTCTTCCAAAGGCAGCCCAAATACAATTTTTTTAACTACCGTACTCAAATTTAAATCAATATTTGATCCAATAGAAATGTCTACACGGCCCGTACACGCTCAAAGCCTCATGGGAAGGAAGGAAACGCCAGCTAAGGTAAGCCTTTTTTCAGTTTCTATGACAAAAACCCTTTTTGGGGTAAAATAAATAAAATATGGTTTCAGATACATTTAGTTAAATTTTCTACAGTTCTTGAATATCTGTCATGAACCAGAAATGTTTGACTTTATTTTTTTTAAATGTGCATGACAAATATTCAAGAACATTTACTGTTGATATAATATTGGCTCAAGAGGCCCTATATTTAAAAAAAAATATCATCGCGTCCTACTACCTGTTCACGTTAGACTCTACTGGGGTAGGGATAAGAAAGGGAGAATTTTATAAGTAATCTACCCTCATTTGCGTGAAAATAGAGTGGGAACCCATCCGGGAAGAGCCACCCTCAGTAGACGGGGCCTGTATTCGAACCCCGATCTCCCCTTATTCAGCAGGCCAGTCTAACACAAGAGTGACGCATTTGACCGTTTGGATACTGAAACTGGTAGCTATTGATTTTACTATGTGTAGAAAATTAAACTAAATGTTTATAATGAAGCATTATTTTATTTATTTTGGGGGTGGGGGTGTTTTTTGTATGTAATTTCATAAGTAAGCTTTTGTAACACCAAAAGAGGTAATCAGATTATTTAATACTACACTCAGAATCCATTTTAAATCCTGAATATAAATAATGTTTTCCAACATTGTAATTTGTATAAGACACAGTGTAGACATTAGAGCTCCCCTACTACCTCTTCCCTCTCAACAGCGTTACGTGGTAAATTATTATTATTATTAGCACCGCGTCTTACTGCCCGTTCGGGTTATACGCACTTACGCTAATGTGTAATGGTAGGGTGATTGTGAGATGAAATGAAGGACCTACAGTTTAACGTGGAATCCGAACCACGGTGGAGGCCTGGCATTCCCCACATTCACAAGATGTCTTGTCAGAGGTGAAGGAAGGGTTTGGTAATCAGATAAATCTTTGCCACGAGCGAGGATTGAACCCCGGCCGCCAGCACAGAAGTCTGACACCTTACCCCTAGACCACCAGGTCACCCTACGTGGTAAATGAATGATTCCTTAGCAAGGGCGTGGAGAGTTAATTTTTCTAAGAAGGGTCCACTATACAATTGAACTATACCTTGTAGCTTCAAAGTTTTTACACGTATCTATGGGCCTATGGGCCCACCCTCCCTCCGTAAAGTCCCAGAGGTGTCACAGCCCTCCTAGCCCTCACACCTTTCTATGCCCTTAGCCCTTGACAAAACAAATGTTTAGTTTACGGTATGATGAAGCGTCGTCGCGTCTGACGGGAATGTGGCGACTGTAAACAAGTAAAGATTGGGCGAGGAACAGGATCGGTAGCCGTTCATAAAGGAGCAGTAAAATGCAGTTTACGGCTAGGCCTGCCAATGCCTCGAAGCTGGGAAGAACGACTCACACTGAATATGGGGGAAAGGGTCAGCTCTCAGACCGTTTGGTGCGGTAGTTTCCAAACTTTCACGGGATTTAGAGAGGAAGTGAACCCGCATTTGTGTGGAGAAACGGTGGACAACTGTTTAGGAAGGAAACACTCAGTTCACCCGACCGGAGTTCGAAACCTAATCTCCTCGGCATCGGTAGTTTAGTCTATCGCACAATTTAAATCTTAAACAATGTGGCCACCGAAGCGGATTCTTATCGTTTTGACCACATAGGCCTACATTTCTATTTGAGTTTCGCATCTTTCCTTGATCAATAAAATATCTTGAAAAAGTAAATATAAAACTAAAACCTCAACAGGCATTGCTGCCCGCTCCAGTGGCCGCGCGGTCTACAGCACTACTCTCACAGTGGAATGTGACCTCAACAGACATTGCTACCCGCTCCAGTGTCCACGCGGTCTACAGCGCTACTCTCGCAGTGGAATGTGACCTCAACAGGCATTGCTACCCGCTCCAGTGGCCGCGCGGTCTATAGCGCTACTCTCGCAGTGGACTGTGACCTCAACAAGCATTGCTGCCCGCTCCAGTGGCCGCGCGGTCTACAGCGCTACTCTCGCAGTGGACTGTGACCTCAACAGGCACTGCTACCCGCTCCAGTGGCCGCGCAGTCTACAGCGCTACTCTCGAGTGGACTGTGACCTCGACAGGCATTGCTACCCGCTCCAGTGGCCGCGCGGTCTACAGCGCTACTCTCGAGTGGACTGTGGACTGCCGATGAAGGGGAGATCGAGGTTAGAATCCCGGTCGGGAGTATTGAGAGTGCTTTTATAAACTGGTTTTCCACTCTCACTAAGTGCAAATGTGGATACACTTCCTTTGAATATAGCCTTCCTAATCCCTAAAACAATTAGCGTAATTGGTACATAAGCGTATAATCGTATAATTATAAGACACAGTGCTAAAAAAAAGCTTTGTTACCCCCCCTTCCATCCCCCACCTAAAACGCCACGATCCCCAGGCTGGAAACCACTTGTCTAGTGCGTGCTTCTTGGGATCTAAGGAGAGGAGCACGGGTTTGATTCTAGTTGAGAATTGTGTTGGCTACTCTCACAAAGTGGTGAGGTCTGGCCATCAGGTTTGTCTGAGAGAGGAGTTGGTAGAAATTAGCTTCGCAAAAGTCACTTTAGGCCAAAAGACGTGTACCCCTAAGCTCCACTTCGTTCACTCTGACATGCAAGCCCCCTCTAGTGTGCGAGCAGGCAGGCTGGTGTGTGATGTGTGGGAGACAAGCAAGCCCCTTCTAGCGTGCGAGCAGGCAGGCTGGTGTGTGATGTGTGGGAGACAAGCAAGCCCCTTCTAGCGTGCGAGCAGGCAGGCTGGTGTGTGATGTGTGGGAGACAAGCAAGCCCCTTCTAGCGTGCGAGCAGGCAGGCTGGTGTGTGATGTGTGGGAGACAAGCAAGCCCCTTCTAGCGTGCGAGCAGGCAGGCTGGTGTGTGATGTGTGGGAGACAAGCAAGCCCCTTCTAGCGTGCGAGCAGGCAGGCTGGTGTGTGATGTGTGGGAGACAAGCAAGCCCCTTCTAGCGTGCGAGCAGGCAGGCTGGTGTGTGATGTGTGGGAGACAAGCAAGCCCCTTCTAGCGTGCGAGCAGGCAGGCTGGTGTGTGATGTGTGGGAGACAAGCAAGCCCCTTCTAGCGTGCGAGCAGGCAGGCTGGTGTGTGATGTGTGGGAGACAAGCAAGCCCCTTCTAGCGTGCGAGCAGGCAGGCTGGTGTGTGATGTGTGGGAGACAAGCAAGCCCCTTCTAGCGTGCGAGCAGGCAGGCTGGTGTGTGATGTGTGGGAGACAAGCAAGCCCCTTCTAGCGTGCGAGCAGGCAGGCTGGTGTGTGATGTGTGGGAGACAAGCAAGCCCCTTCTAGCGTGCGAGCAGGCAGGCTGGTGTGTGATGTGTGGGAGACAAGCAAGCCCCTTCTAGCGTGCGAGCAGGCAGGCTGGTGTGTGATGTGTGGGAGACAAGCAAGCCCCTTCTAGCGTGCGAGCAGGCAGGCTGGTGTGTGATGTGTGGGAGACAAGCAAGCCCCTTCTAGCGTGCGAGCAGGCAGGCTGGTGTGTGATGTGTGGGAGACAAGCAAGCCCCTTCTAGCGTGCGAGCAGGCAGGCTGGTGTGTGATGTGTGGGAGACAAGCAAGCCCCTTCTAGCGTGCGAGCAGGCAGGCTGGTGTGTGATGTGTGGGAGACAAGCAAGCCCCTTCTAGCGTGCGAGCAGGCAGGCTGGTGTGTGATGTGTGGGAGACAAGCAAGCCCCTTCTAGCGTGCGAGCAGGCAGGCTGGTGTGTGATGTGTGGGAGACAAGCAAGCCCCTTCTAGCGTGCGAGCAGGCAGGCTGGTGTGTGATGTGTGGGAGACAAGCAAGCCCCTTCTAGCGTGCGAGCAGGCAGGCTGGTGTGTGATGTGTGGGAGACAAGCAAGCCCCTTCTAGCGTGCGAGCAGGCAGGCTGGTGTGTGATGTGTGGGAGACAAGCAAGCCCCTTCTAGCGTGCGAGCAGGCAGGCTGGTGTGTGATGTGTGGNAGGAACAGACATCTCAGCTCGTGTGCTGACTCCTGATGTCGTGAAGGAAATTAGGGAACCACGTAAACCGACAACGGAGATGTGAACACCACAAAACCAACTAGCAGGAGGTTTAGGAATCGCGGTTGGAGGGGAGAGACTTTTACTAAAGGATGGGTTGTAATCCCCACGTGTTAGTTGTCAGTTTATCTGCTTAGGTATTTTTTGTGTATTTTAAGTTGAGCAATAATAACTTGTAGATGTAAATGTAAATAATGTAATCAAAGGTTTAACTAAGGACCCCCCCTTCCCCCGCTTTCTGTAAAATTGTTACACTATGTTGTTAAATGTTATCAAAAAGTGTGTTTTTTTTTAATTAAAATAAATTATTGATTTAATTCTTAAGATTTTTTTAAACACCATGATGTATCCACATACTTTTAAGAACAAATAATAATGTTTGTTTTTTTCCTTATTTGTGACATTTCTCTCGTTATTTAAAGCACAGGATACATCCTCGTGTTTGTATGTGTATGTGTGTGTGCGTGTGTGTAAACATCCATCCATCTATATGAAAATTAAAAAATAATAGACTAAACATATTTATTAACAATTTAAATGGCACGACACAATCACACAAACTTTCTCATATACTAGGTATGTTTTCCTCTTGCGGGGAGGGGGGGGGGAACACATCATCTTGTTAATCACAATAAACACTGCTTATATAAGAATTCTAAAATAAATTATTCGAATATTTTTAGCAATTTTCAATTTTTCACATATCAGTTATTTGTAATTTGTAAAAATAAAAACATAATCCAATTGATCATGAAAAACAATTCCCAGTTTCCCATGTTGAAATCATTTTCAAGGTCATTCCATACAAATTTAAAATGTCTAAAACTAGTCTCAGGTAAACTACCTATAAACTAATTTATCTTAGAAACACAAAGATTTGTGTATTATGTGAAATAGACGCCAGATACCAATTTTAAACAAAATCGTTTGAGCCATTACTGAAAAAATATTAATTTAGGGTTCAAATTTTATAAAATGTAAGTTATACCCAGCCATACAATATCTAAATATAAAGTTTTAACACTACCCATAAAACTGTTTAAAAACCGTGTCTAGGAAAGGAGGGACAGACAGAAAGACAGATAGAATGATATAATCTACTTTTTTGGGGTTCGGGGGCACATAAAATGTAAAGGTTTATCATAATCTCAGTATTAAACATTTTCTCGATTGCAATATGTTTTTCTTTAGATGAGAAAGTAAAAATACGCATCCAACCAAACTAATAAGGTGATAGGATGCGAAGTAATGTTTTAGTGTAGGCTTCATGGCGGCTCTTACGGTCTAAAATCCCATCCTACTTCATCTTGTTCGACCTACAGTTCCATCCCACTTCGTCTTGTTCGACCTAAAGTTCCATCCCACTTCATCTTGTTCGACCTAAAGTTCCATCCCACTTCTTGTTTGACCTAAAGTTCCATCCCACTTCGTCTTGTTCGACCTACAGTTCCATCCCACTTCGTCTTGTTCGACCTAAAGTTCCATCCCACTTCGTCTTGTTCGACCTAAAGTTCCATCCCACTTCGTCTTGTTCGACCTAAAGTTCCATCCCACTTCGTCTTGTTCGACCTAAAGTTCCATCCCACTTTGTCCTAAAGTTCTAGCGTAAGTGACAACCGCAAGAGAAGCCAAACCTATCCATCTGAAGTGAGTGAGCTAATGAACAAGGAGGTGAGGTCACCCCTAGGACAATCTACTCAAAACCCCATGTAAAAGTTTATAAGACTTTGAAGCGTTTTAGTTGCACGATTTGCCGCTATATTAGAAAGCGTTGTGATCGTTGCGGATGGGTGACGTTTATAACAGCTGTTCAGATTTATAAGATTTTATTTCTGCACGATGGCTTTACATGTCAAGAATAAAAATAAATGTAAGTTTACAGATTGTTTTAAAACTGACGTGTCAATGTTTGTACGCCCTCTAATTTCGAGGGACGTGATTGTGAGAAAAAGAAAATACAAGAAAGATTTCTGGTCAAGAAACCTCTAGAATAAAAATAATAATTTAAAGATAAATTTTCTGAAAAACATTTTTGGCTAAAAGATATTCTATGAGAGTGGATTGTAGCAGATAATGATGACAGAATTTTGCAAAAGGGAAGTGTACAATTTTGCAAGTAAATGGCGAATCAAATGATACTATAGTCATGTTTAGGTATATTTAATATAATTTGATTTTGTAATATTCAGACATCTCACTAGAATAAAAATCCAGAAGACTGGCCTAAATAACAAGCTGTTTATTTGAACATTATTTACGAAGTTTGAATTTATTTGCACATGATAGGATAGAAAGGTTAAGTAAGAAGCATTCTGCCTTATCCCTTTATTGAAGTAAATATTCTGATTTATTATATTCAAACAAATTACCCTAAATGCTACTCATCAGGATTAAATCAAAAATCTCCTCAATAGGTAATTAGCTAGATGGTTGGACTGATTGATGCCTTAGTGCCCTCATTAATCAATACATTTTTAAATAAAAATGTATAGTCATGTGTATCTGATCAAGTGTTACCAAACAAATAAATAGCATGTGATTTATAATAGAGTATTTCAAATTTAAATTATTTTACATCGATGAGCAAATGATTAATTGTAATTTGTTTGTTATCATTTGTTGTGGGCTATTCTTTTTGTTCACTAGTTATCACATTCGGATGAAATAATTACTGTCTAACGGTAAAATGCAAACTTGAAGGTTCAAACTTCTCTTCAAAATTTAAATTGCGCACGGGGTGTTCCGCAACGACACTAACGCCATTTGCCATCAATGTTTGATCGCTGGAACTAACGAGTAGCCAGACCCGTATATCTTAGACTCTGGGCGAGGTGAGGAAGTGCAGGGCGAAAGGAGCTAAATAGTTAGATACTGTATAATACAGCTCAACAAGTCTACCCTACTCTAGCCTCCAACAAAGAGAACACGCGGAGAAAGGGAGAGGGGGGAGGAAAACCAACGAGCCCCACCCTCAGCCCTCACCAAAGCGTAAAATCAGTACCAGAACAAATTTGATGTGACACTGACTTTTAAAGCGCAGCATTTCAAACGTTTTTAGGCGTGTTTCCTTCAAATAACCTTCGCCCCTTCCTGACCTTATCTTCATTTATTATTATTATTATTATTATTATAATACTCTGTTCAGGGGTAACCCAACTTTGGTCGTCAATGATGCCACCATGTTTTTTACGTGATGACGTTCTACTATCTATTCGAGCTATCCGCATATTTCGATGGTCGCATGTATTATTATTTTAACTCAAAATTTGAAGGGTAAGATTTTTGGAACTGCTCTAAATATTTAAAAAAAAATACTCAGTCAACAGTTGATGTATGACTAAAATATTTATTTGATATTCTAGTATTTAATATTTTATAATATAAATTAAAATTATATGTTTAACTGATGTGTATTTCGACTCTCATAAATGTTTGCCAAATGTGATTACAATTATAATACTTGTGGTCTTCAATTTACACTAATGGAGCACAAAATTCACGTTGCGAGCTTGGGAAGTTGTCACCCCCTCCCCGCCCCCCAACCTGCCTGCAAGCCCTAGCTACGTTTTTCATGTTAGTCGAATCATGAGCGTCTCCATCGCGCAATGTAGTAAACAATAATGATAGAAATATTGACGAGCGCACTTTATATACACTCAATATTATTGTCAATATCCCCATCCTCCTCCTATATTGAGGTCGGATTTTTAAAAAAATCTAGATTTTAGTCAATGCCAACTAAAATCTATCAATATCCACCCTACACGGTCAATATCATTAGCCATGTAAGGTGCCCATTAGATGAGGGTTTCGTCAAAAGTAAAGGTTTTGTATCTTACTGGCACGAAAAAAACAAATGTCAGGTAGAAAGAGGCTGATAAGGCTGGAACAAGTGAAAGCAGATATCTCGGCAAGTGATCCTATCTCTATTTGCTTCTTCATTCTGTTTCTCTTGTCATTTATCTCTTTCTACTTGTACGCTATCCTTTTTCCAGAAAACGTTGTATAGCGCTCTCTATCGGGAAATATACCTGCCTATACCTTAATTTTATTTGGAAGAACAGTAGAGAAAGTTCAAACATATTTCTTTGCGGCCAACATTAATAACATTTTACTATATTACTTGTGTTGTTCTGTGGGCAATGATAATATCTATCAAACGTGACAGCTGAAGATAATATTACTTGATTTATGAATATATAAAAATGGTTTTAGTAACTAACTTCTAACTGTTCTTTCTACCAAAATCATACTCTAACTATAGCTGGTTTATAGGAGAAATGACTGTCTGAAAGGTTTTTTTTCCTACCAAAACCCTACTTTATTGTAGAATTCTGGCAGGTAAAAGAGCCTTCAGATAACCATTACTACCATAAACAGGGTCTTACGTAGATATATAACAATAGGACCTCCTGTCTTTTTTATAGAAGTAAAAGTTCACCATGTTAACCACAAAAATACATGTTTTCCTCTAAAAGGTTCTTCTCATAAAAATTGGACTGTAACATCGCCCATACGCATGGAGTCAACGTGATAGTTTTCCAATCACAGCAGACAGAGGATGGCATACGTAAAGGGAATCTCATGAACACCCTAGATACCAGGTTTTAGCTAGATCGGTAAAAAGGTTTCGGCTCTAGGTCGAGATATAGACAGATAACGTCGCAATCATTGGTTCTGTTTCGGGGGTCATGGAATGTTGATATTTAGGAATATCAGAGTCTCGAGTTCGATTATTTTGACGATAACAATACTCCTCTCTCCGAGGGGTCGAGAGAAGGTAAAATATGACCACAAGTTTGCTGGTGACCAGAAGATCGAGAATCGACTCTCACTGTCAGTCCGGTGCACTGGGCTTTGTTTTACAAAAATTAAAGATTTATACTGGTCCACTTTCTCTAAAACTATTTCCCTCATACCTATCCCTTAAACTATCCTCTTCAGGGACCACATGGCTTAAGGTGCTATTCTCGCAGTAGATTAAACTGCCGATGACGAGGAGATCGAGGTTCGAATCTCGGTCGAGTGTAATGAGGGTGGTGTTTTCAAAATGGTTTTACACTCTCCCTCCAAGAAAATACGGGTACACTTTCTCTAAATATAACCTTCTTAGTCCATAAAACCAATAGCGTAATTAGTACATAGGTGTATAACCTGGTCGGGTAGTAAGGCGTGGTGCTAACAAAAATTTAATATGTTAATAACCATGCTACTTAACTTGTTTTTATTCGTACCGCGTCTTACTAACCGCTCGGGTTGTACTCCTGTACTATCTAGGCTAATGTGTTAGGATGAGGAAGGTTGAGTTTATAGGAAGAATACCCGTACTTGCGTGGGGGAAAACTACCCTCAATACAGTGCACTTGACTGGGATTCAAACCCCTAGCACCCCGTCATCAACATTTAAATGTAGAGTAAAAATTTTTTAAATACTTTGTACACAGTTTTGGGGTTAAACCCCTTTCCCAC
>CABFOV010002107.1:63927-82116 GCA_902141375.1 Timema poppense | reverse complement strand
GGGGGGGGGGGGTAGTAGGCTGGTCGCTACGTGCCCCGTCAGGCATCAGGCTGTATTGATAAAGATGAAAGAACAGTTATGAATTATGATAAGATAAAAGAGATTGAATTCTAGAGTTTATTTTTGCTTGCCATGCAGAAAATGAGGGAGAATTGAAAAGTAGTGTAATTTGTTCATCATCCACAGTCCACCCTAGTAAACATTTAGTCCCAGCGTGAGTGAAGGAAGATAGCAAAAAATTGTTTCTTTCGATACCGAAGTGTGAAGTAAAAGTATAGAGTTAAAAAATACTAGTGTCGAATGGAAAATATCGATCCTTTTTCACATTCCTAGTACTAGCATACCCATGCGCAAATTGCGCAATACTTTGGTAAAAGTAAAATAAAAAAACTGACTTTAATAAATACGTAAGTACTCTAAACTAAAAAAATAAATAAAATTCTCAAATTAATAAAAAACTAAGAGACATACATTTTAGTTTTAAAAAACTTTATTCAAAAATTTAAAATTTATAAGATAATTATACATGAGGCATTCATTACAAACTGTTTGAGAAAACTTTATTTGATACAATTTCACCCCAAAACCCCGGTGGTTCCGCTGATGCGTTTGGGGAGGATGGGGGGGTTACGGAGGGAGTGACCTTTTCGACTTACGGTAAAAATGGTTGTAATTTCAATAACGATTGCACATCTTCAGGTTAACACATTTCTATTAAAGTCCTTATTTGTTAATTTAGACCCATAATAAAGGTCGATATTGGGTCTGAAATGAATATAAAAAACTTAATTATCAAAGAGATAGATAATGTTTTCATACAACTACTAAAGTAGTTACTTGTAAGGACATTAATGCGCACGAATATTAAGTTGCTTGGACCTAACTTCTTAGTAAACTGACTGCTAAGAATATCTTTTGGCATAGGGGCACCGTTAAAAAAATCCATACTGTGAGACTAAAGGCACACTGAACAGAGAACCTCTTCAGTAAAAAGTTATGAAACCTGAGATCCTGTACACAATAATACAAGTACGTCATCCAATATGGAGGACAGAAGAAATACTAAGCCTAGAAAATCGGTACACTAAACTGTATCTTTCTTATGATAATTTAATTAGTAAATTGAAAATAATAATAAAAAATTACGCTAGCGATTACAGCTATATACCAACTGAGTGTCCTTGACCTTATTTCAGCATGTAGTGAGTCATCATTATTGATAAAACTATTTGGTTATCTGTTAACAACGGCCCAAGGACAGTTTTCTGGAAGAAAAGTCTGACAGATAGGCTCAGAAGAAAAAGTCATATAAGTGGAGACGCCTCTTTTGCCATTTTTTCCTATTACCATTAATTTGAGGCCTGCTTTTATTTTTTTTAATCAATAATACAAATATAGTATATTCTAGATACATTTAATCTTTATGGAGATAATATATAAAATAATAAAAAAATTATACAATTCGGTCCTTAGCCCAGACGGTAGCGTGTCTACCTTCTTTAAAGGTACCGGGTTAGATTCCTGACATGGCCGAAAAATGTATTATTGGTGAAATGTAGGTTTCCCCTTTCACAGTGATGAATTAATGTCCGGGGGACTGATTGTTGTGTCTCTTCTAGATTTGATTTAGTTTATAAGTCGTGTGCTTATATAATGTCGGTTCAGAAAGTTCACCTTAAAAACCTCAAATTAAATTAAAACACAATTCACTTAAACTGACACCTTATCTCAGTCGGTAGCACGTCTGCCTTCTGAGCTAAGGGTCCCGGTTTCGATTCTCGGCATGACTGAAAAATGTATAATTGGTGAAATGTGGGTTTATTACCCTTTCACATTGATAAATTAACGATTGGGGACTGGATGTTGTGCCTGTCCTAGTCTTAAGAACGATTATAAGGAATATGAAGCTACGACATACTTAGAAAGCCGGTAATGGAAAAAATGTGGCTTGAATAAAAAATTGACCCAGCCCAACACCTACCCTCACCCTTGAGGCGTGATAGTCACTGCCTACAAAGATACATTGGATTTGACATTTCGTAAGCGAATAAAATTAACAGTGTCTATTTGTCAGCATTTGACTTTTACGTTTTATTTTTAAAAGTTTCAACTTACTCTCAATAAACTTAATAAACCTTACTTATTCCACCTACAACATATCTTTCTACTAAATTTATATTTTATTCTTTTTATGACTATTGCGTGTTTTTACATGCTTTAATGCAATATGAATTGCAAACTACGACGAAATTTTTAGCTTACAACCCGCCTCGGCGGCGTAGTTGGCTAACGCGCTAGTCGTGTTGAGCTCGACCGCTGAGGACGGGGAGATCGAGGTTCGAATCTCGGTCGGGTGAACTGGGAGGGCTTTTTCCTCAAATTGTTTTCCACTCTCCCTCCGCGCAAATGCGGGTTCACTTCCTCTAATTCAACCTTCCCAATTCCTAATCCATTAGCGTAATTAGTACTTAAAGCGTATAACCCGAACGGGTAGTAAGACGTGGTGCTAAATAATAATAATAATAATAATTTAGCTTATATTATAAAAATACTTTTGGTACACCTGTAAAAATTCACGCCACTAGTCAAAAGTCAAGTGACCTGGTGTATGAAAAGATGGAAGTAGACTTAGTAACGTTTAAAACTTTCAATAAAGACCCAATAAGTTTGGAACAAATTATCGTGGCCAGGGAATATGAGTGGTAAGGAATTGTTTAAGTTGTAAGCTGGTTCCATAATAAACGGGAAAAATCTTTAATTTCATAAGTCTAAGATATGTTCATATTATTCTCCTACCTAATTTTAGCATGAGATCACAAATGCTTGTTGGTCTAGCTATGTATACAACTTTTAATTTGAATGCGCGCCTCACTTTAATTTTTTCTGACAACAAAAGTGAGTCAATTTTGAGTTATTTACGTTAAAACATATATCGATGCTAGGTTTATAAATAAAATATACTGATGTGTCTTGATCACGTTTGCAGCCCCTGACAACGTTCATAGACTATCAACAAAATGTCCCCCATCAGCTTTGACGTGTCCAAAGGGTTGGACAGGGCAGAAGTCGGGATACATTCCTCCATAGACCAGACCTCGGCGGGAATTGGCGCCACAACTCTCATCACGTGGCAGGGAGATGAGGCGACACACGTGGACGTCCTGATGAAGCGTCTCTCTAATATCCGGGGCGAGACTTACACAGATGTGATCGTAAATTCGTGGACTCCATACCACGACGAAGACTTTGACAGGACTACGACGGATAACTCGAAACTTGGAGATATATCGCCGTATGATAAACCTATCTCTCTTCTGTATGATGCTAGGTCCCGCAAAGATGACGAAGATCTCCATTCCCCCATCGATGATGATGATGACCTATTGGTGTACGAGGAAAGTGAGATTTTTAATGAACCTTATGTTGAGCCTCTTTTCCACATTGGGGAATTCGAAAGAATGTTATCTGCAATGTCACTTATATTTAAAAACGAAAATTATTTTTACGAAGATTATATGGAAGAACTCTTTGAAATCGAAACAATATCGGTGAATGCCAATGAAGTGCAAATGGGAGTTCAAACGGACATAATATTAGGGGATCTTCTGATGTCAGAATCAATATCTTCTCTGGTGGATGACACGCCGATGCAAGATGATCGTGGTTTTAATTTAGATCACTCTGATGGCAAGGACATGTTAGATGGCAATGAGGATACTTTTATACCAATTAAAAATACCGATAATGCTAGAGAAAGTCCTTCAATACATTCATATATGCGTGATATTCTGATTTACCAATTAAATAAAATAATCACAGAATATGAAACTCCCGGAGAAACTATACATTTCTCAACGTCAATAAAATCCAATATACAAAATCTAACTTCAATAATTAAACCATCAGAATCAAAAGCAAAAATATCGAAACCAGAAAGAACACAATCAGAACACAAAACACAACTGTCCAAACATAATATTATATTTGATACTGATAATGTTATTTTAATACACGATAGAAAAACATCTTATTATGAGCCTTATATGGCAGCGTTGTTGAGAATGAATATAAAACCTCCTATATTCCCGTGGTCATTTATCGAAGAGCCTGATGACGTACCAGATATGACTGTGGTAGATGTGCCAATGTGGACAGAAGACCTCATCGTGAAACCTAACGAAATCCAGTCTCAGTTTGTGGAAGATTGGGAGAGACGAGTCTACGAACAGCATCTTTCAATCTCGGGAGAGCTTCCATTTAAGTTACCCAGTGAGTATTCCAATGATAAAACAATGCATGGTTTTAATTTTGATCTAACACCAGGTATTCTGAGCGTGAGTTCCAAAGAAATTAAAAAGTGCCCAGAAATATTGAATTTGTTCAATTACGACAAAGAAAGTCTTATCCGTCAAAATGAAATAAGTAGCTCTGAACTGCCTTACAAAGGTATATATTGGGTTGCCTCTAATAACTATATTCTTTATTCTGATTTGATTACAGCTCTTTCGGAGAAAGCAGTATGTGTTCATCTTCCTGATGAAGATAAGGAAAACGTTATGGTTTTGCAATTTGGTAAACTGAAGCTTACCCTTTCAAATGCTAAAGGTGGTCATGATGCTTTATTAGAAGCTACTCGCAAAACGCCATTTTGCCAACCAATGACGGGGGGAAGAAGATTCCAAGTAGAAACCAAATTAAAATTCAATTTCATTGATTTGGATGAGAAGTCTATGATTCATCATTCAATTAAAATAAACAATAGAGAAACTGGTTTAATCACAAAGGTAATAATGCGCTGTAAGGGTGTGACTATTCTACCAGAGGGAGTGAACATGATCATTAACAAAGATTTGTTTGTTGATCCAAAAGGAATGTTTGAAAGGGTAGTCACTTATGAACTTTTGAAAGACAACCAAGAGAAAACCACTTTTAGCAAAACTATACGGCAAGGAGGGTCACCATTTTTCCTAAACATCCCCAATATATCCCATTCTTGTCTCGGGTTAGTAGGTGATGGGAAAAAACCAACAAAACTAATTTTTGAAATTCTTGAGGATGGCGTTAGAGGAAGAACGAGTAAGTTGCTGGAGTTGGGTGGCATACCATTGGATGTTAAACTTCCTTTACTAGATGAAACTATTATATGCAAAGCAGCTTTGTGTGATTCACCATCTCCTATTTTGATCGGAGATATTGTTCACGTTATTGATATCAACATAGCACAGTCTACAGTTTTTTTTAAAGATGTGGAAGGAGGTAAAGAGAAAATTATATCCAGCAAAAGGTTAAGGAACTTTGATACTGACGTATTCCTTACATTTCCTTTTGATCCACCTAAAGAAGATGGAGAACAGAATATATCTACTGTGATTTATAAGATTACAAAAAATGGTGTTGAAGAGGAAGGCGAAGACGTGGTACTGGGAAATGTAAAACCATTTTCTTTCGATTTTCAAGTAGGGCCAATCTCGACAGTGGAAAATGCCGAGCCAATTTCTTGTGATTATTATAATGCGATGAATGAGCATTACATAATAACTACCAATGGCAAAGAACAACTCAGATTAACTCAGAACTTTTTAGATGGCCATCATGTAGTGACCATGACTTTACCTATATCGGAAGACATCATAGGTCTATTAGAACTTCCCAGTGTAGTGACGCAGAAACACTTAGCATTGTCTTTTTTCCTTGAAAAATCACCTTTACATATTGAAATTCCTATAACTGCAGAAGGTTTTAATATCATACAAGACTTCAAAAAGCTGCCTAAGGAAGTGACGTATCTAGCGCAAATCATTTTGATTCCTTCTGGAGTAGAAAGGTGTGATGAAAATATTCGACTAATGCAGAAGAATTCAAATTTTAGACTACGTGGGGGAGCCTCCACAACAAACGCTAACTCCACGGGGCAAATACCCAGTATTTCTGATATGAGGAAGATAACATTTATTGTCCGCATAGATGGGCAAGAAGCTTCAACAGGCACTAAAATAGTTCAACCTGGTGGCTCACCCCTTGAAATAGATATCCCTGTAAGTAACAGCGATTTGAAGTTGGATTCTAATGGCAGGCAACTTTTCAAGTTTAAACTTGTAGAAGGGGGAGAAGAGAAAGATTTCTACACTTATCTCGAACCTGGTGGTTCACATTTATCTCTACCGATAAATGGGTCCATATGTGATGACAATGTAACTGTAGGCACGGAATTATCTGATCAGAGGGTTAAAAAAGTGAATTTTGAGAAAGAATGTATTGAATCAAAACTCGAGGTGAACTACATCATCTCAAAGCATTCTTCAGTGAAACAAATCAGATCAATAATCCTCAAAAACGATGGATCACCTTTGGAATTTCAAATTCCGATTACAGATTCTAAAGGCAATATCTTAGAACCGGATGATGTGATTCTATTGTACAAAATTTTGGAAGACGGTACAGTGAAGACTGAGTCTAGCAAACTACTTCGAGTAGATCATTTCCTCCCAACCATGACTAAACCACAAAGCTCCACCATTAGTATCATCAAAGTCAAGTCAAAGGAACCTGGACAACTAAATGACCCTGAGGTGGAAGATATGTACTCACGTTTTGAAGATAAAATTACACAGGAAATAGAGCTTACCTTGAAATATGAAGGTTCCAATAAAGTCGTCCAACCTAAACCACCAACCTCTGTCGTTTCTATGGTCAAAGTCCAGTCAAAAGAACCTGAAAATCAAAATGGCCCCAAGGTGGAAAATATGTACTTATGTGTTGAAGATAAAATTCCACAAGAAATAAAGCTTACCTTGGAATATGAAGGTTCCAATAAAGTCGTCCAACCTAAACCATCAACCTCTGTCGTTGCTACTATCAAAGTCAAGTCAAAAGAACCTGAAAATCAAAATGGCCCCAAGGGGGAAAATATATACTCACGTGTTGAAGATAAAATTCCACAAGAAATAAAGCTTACCTTGAAACAAGAAGTTTCCAATAAATCCGTCCAACCTATACCACCAACCTCTGTCGTTTCTATTGTCAAAATCCAGTCAAAAGAACCTGTAAATCAAAATTATTCCCAGGAAAAAAAATTGTACTCTCATTCCAAAGATAAAATTCCACAAGAAATAAAGCTTACCTTGAAACATGAAGGTTCCAACAAAGCCGTCCAACTTATACCACCAAACTCTGTCATTGCTACTATCAAAGTCAAGTTAAAAGAACCTGGAAATCAAAATAATTCCCAGGAAAAAATAAAGTACTTGCATACCGAAGATGAAGTTCCGCAAGAAATAAAACCTATCTTGAAATATAAAGGTTCCAATAAAGTCATCCAATCTAAAGTATTCAAACCTAATGAATCTCCTTCCGAAATTGAAATACCACTAAATATAGATAATCTTGAGGCGTCGACACAACTTCAGATAATTGAGGATGATGATTATGTTATTAAACCTATTGAAACAACAATGAAAATTAAAGTGCTTAACGTACAAGAAAGTACAATAAATTCTAAATCCAGCAAACATTTTAGAGGAGGAGAGCCTACTCTAACCACGTCTCGGCCTACAACCTCCGTTGTTAGTATCTTCAGAGTCCAAACCCATGGTCAAGTACATCGAAAGAATATACCAGAACAAATTATTGACTCACCTCTAGATAGTGAACAACCAGAAGAACTAACGTGCGTATTGAAATATGAAGGTTCCGATAGAGTTATTCAGTCTAAATTACTCAAATCTGATGGATCTGCTATGGAAATTAAACTGCCATCAGATAAAGAGGGCCTTGAGAATATGACATTGCGTATAGTTGGCGAAAGCAATAAGGATGTTGTTATACCAATAGAAAGATTAATGAAAGATGAAGTATTTTATATAAACGATGAAATATTAAATATAAAATCTAGCAAAGTCATTAAAGCAGAAGGGATTCCACAAGCAATAACTCGAACTTCACCCTCCATAGTTAGTATCGCCATAGTCAAAACACACGAACCGATACAGCAAAATAACGTGGCAGAACAAATTTTAGATTCATCAAGGATATGCGAAACGGCAGAAGAAATAACGTGCTCGGTTAAATTTGAAAATTTTGAAAGAATGGCTCAATCTAAAGTAGTCAAACCCGAGGGAACCTCCTTTGAATTTGAAATACCGTTTAATATAGATGACCTCGATACAATGACAGTGCTTCAGAGAGTTGAAAATGACAATGAAGAGATTTGTTTACCAATAGAATCATTAAAGAAACGTGAAATAATTTATAAATTAAGGCTACCTCTTGATTTAACGCTTAAGCTGGTGTCCAAGCAACCATCCGAACTTCCATTGGCGAACACGACTCGTAGCACAAATGAAAGGGGAAAAATGACGTCAGTAGTACCGGTATCAGAGGTTAATAAGTTTAGGGGTGAACCCTCATTACCAGAGCCGAATGATGTCACTAAATACATTCCTGAGAAACCAACTATTGTTTTGGAAATCCGTAAGTCAACAAAAGACATTTCACAGACAATATTTCCTATAGATACCATAGAGGATATTAATGAAAGACGTAACATTTTGATGATAAAAATGACAAAGTCCAAGAAAGACTTGGAAGATGATAACAATATAGTTTGCAAAATGTTAGGATCTTCTCACAACTCTTACAAAACGAAGGAATCGAAAATTTTGGCCAGGAGATCTATACACTCCCCAACAAATAAATGGCCCTCTATGGGTCTGGGCTGCTTTTGTGACATATACAAGCCGTTGTCTGAAGTGATGAAAAGTGTAAACAAACCGATGGTGTCTTCCTTCGCTCCGTGCAAGAAGGTTAGCTGGAAACAAGAAATGATACCTAAAATATTAGAATTGGAAGAGTCGGTTTTTGGAGCGATGGGGGTCGCTGGAGGAACGTCAAACGCACCTTGTTGCTTCTGTGAAGTTGAGCGTCGAAAGTATGCGATGAGATCTAACACACCTGGTTTAGATGAGCCGCCTAACGCAATGTTCGTTGGACAACCTATGATGTCAAGCCAGCACTCCATAAATATGTCCATAAGGAGAGTGGAGCACTGTGGAGGAGAGGACATAATCATGGCAGCGATCAATAACTATGAGAGAGAGATTCTTCCGTTGAGACGAGCTTTGAGGCAGCTGCAGAGGAACATCCAGAACCTCGACATTCCGACCATCAAGTACACCGATATATATAGGAGGCCTCCTACCGCACCCATACAAAAGACGTTTATCTGCGAGAAGTTCCCTCCACGACCAAGGACTTCTCCGTATTGTGGACATCAAAAGTCCACCAAGGCAGTGAGACACCGGTCCACGCGCGCGCATGGCAATAGGGTAAGCGCGGGGTCTGCACCCAGCATACATGTTATGTCGCGATCACCCACGGGAAGAAAGGACCAAAGGGTAGGCCATGGAGAGTTACACTTTACCAACATATCTGTCCAACCTTCTTCATGGGCTGATCCTGGGATGGAGCCACCGGTAGTTACGTCCTATAAGGTATCAGTCATGAAAGACCGAGGCCATTACAGGAAATGTTCGCCATGCTGTGGCCTTGATGATGAGGATTGTTTCGGAGCGTTTCCAAGCTCGTTTCAGAAGGTTAACAACATGGGAGGAAGGAAGAGCCTATTTAGTGACCCTGAGGACGTACGGAATATTTACAATTATAGTTGAATTCCACTCAAGGCCATTTTATATACCCGGTCAAAATTTATATATGGCTATTTCTGCTAAGACGTTTAGAACGTTTAACTAGTCATGCATTTACAAATGTTCAGTGAAGGGGTTGGGAAAATAAGGATGTTCTTAAGGACTTAAGGATGAATCTTTGAAAAACAAAAAGAAGTAAATCTTTTTCTAAATAAAGGCAAGTTTGTTTTATTTTAAGTATTTTCTAAAAAAATAATAATAATTGTATTTGACGTTTTATTTGATACACTTCAATAATTTAGAGAGTTTGGATAAATCAGTTTTTAGGTCAATAAAGTACTTTGTGTTATTATTTTTTTATATTATTAATACGTTCAACACCAGGGTTATTAACGACTTAGGAATTGGGGTTGGACGAAAACTTAATGGAAATACATCCCCCATCACTGTGAAGAGAGGATGGAAAAACATCCTCGGTACATCTGTCGAGGTTCGAACTTCAACCTCTTCTTCACCCGCAATCCAGATTAAAGTTTCATTCAACTGACATTCATTGCTTCAATATAAATTTGAAGAATCTACTGAATATAATTTCCTAATATGTGTATCTTTTCACACCCTCCATAATCCCCTAGATCAGTGGTTCTTAGCCTTTTAATACTTGCGACCCCCTAAATATCCTAAAAAATAAATAAATAAAGGCCCCCTAGTTTTTACTAACATATTAAGTACCTATTAGGATTCATTCTAAAATTGTGGCTTTATTTAGTGATTATAATAACAAACAAATAAAAAAAACTATATTAACTTACCTAAATGTATTTAATAGTACCACTGCTGTTGAACACTTTACACTAATTAGTCTATTATTGTTTAGATTGTATTAATTAATGTTATTCGCATGCAGGAGTCGATTCGAGGTCGAAATCACTGCTTCGTTTTAATATTTACCATTGTGGAAAATCTCTCTTCACATAATTAAATAGGAACAAAGGCAGCACATTTTTAATGGAGATGGTAAACAGATGGGGATTATTTGTACTATCTGTGCATTATATTATCCGCACTTCTTCTCCACTTCATTACCCCGGAAAATAGAGTTTACTGTAATTATATGCTTACGACCGTCGAATTCCAAAACTTAAAATTTCAGATAATTGACTTAGGTAATAAGCAAATATCATTGTAAATTACTTTTTCGAGGCCCCCCCAAAAAACCTTTCACCCCGGCTTAGAATCACTGCCCTAGATGACCTAACAAGCTGAAACTTGGCACACTAATAGTATAGACCACGAGACACAACCTAAAACTAAGCTGGATTTTTTATTCTAACTGTTTTTATTAAATAAAATTAATTTAGTTACTCTGACTCTATCCACTCTTATGTAATAACTGACAGATACTATCGTTTAATCCAAAAATAGCCCAATCTTCCACGCGCTTATCATAGTGGTTAGGTTTTTATTAAGTTGATTGGTATCAAAATAAAATGGTCATATACGAACCTAAAAACTATTGATTCTATAAATATTTAAAGTGTATGATCTAATATAGATACTTAAATAGGAGTATAAATACTATCAACCGGAAATGTGTGGTAACCAGATGCGGCTTTTCAACTGAAGTAACTTAAACTCTCACTTTATTTAAAGTTGTAAATTGTTAATATTATTACTATTATTATCACAGCAACATTTATTACATTAAATGTAACATAAAATAGAAAAACGTGCGTTATAAATAACATTCTCAACATTTTGTAAGACATTAAACCGGTTTTACACAGAAAAATCATTCGATTGAAGATTGAAGATCTAAGATTGTGTAATCTAAAACTCTTCTTTATAGGCGGGGCTTGGAACCAGTTGCTATAGCAACCACCATATGAGCTACTGGAATATTTTATAAAACACATAATCTATACTAAACGCTAATTTCAATATACTTGGTACAAACGTGATGCCAATAAAAAAAAACTGTAAAAATTCTGCAACACATAAAGCTGACCACTGTAGCTAAGTTTCTGATGGCTATAATAACATCTGTCTTAAATTAAGGGTTCTTTCACACGATTCCCCCACGTCTTTGCATTTTTGTCAAAGTGTAACTTTTCCATCCACAGCTGAAATTAATGAGCTGTCGTCTATACATTATTGTGTAAGAGAGAAAGAAACTTTCGGGTATCTCTCTCTTACACACATTGAAGGCAATGCTGCAGTTTGACATCTATCGCTAATTTGTATGATTATATGAGACACATCAATGTATGTGATAATTAAATTAAACAAATGTACTAATAAAAGGTTTTATCAGCATAATTAAGTGCGAAGCTCATGACGCGTTTCTCTATTTCAGTTGATGTAGCCTAATATATACCAGGATTTTAAAATGAAACTGGTTTTGGAAGGCCCTATCTCTTTACCAGAATCCTAACGCGTGGTAGTATTTTGGTAGAATAAAGACTTTACAGGAGCTTCCCACTACTATTCTATTAGGCCGTTTATCCTACCTAAATATTTCTATAAGTAGGATTCTGGCATGAAATAAGACTTTACGGAACGGGATATCTACAAAAATCCGGGTAAATCTCTCACAAGCTTATAACCTAAATGGTTGTTTGAACACAAGACTACAACACAAAGTTTGTCATTCAAACAAATATAGTCAATTTGTTATCATTAGGGCCTATAGTTATCAATCTTTAATTATAATATGGTTTATTTATCTTATTTTGAAACAAATGGTTAAACTAATAGCCAAATGCAAATATTATATTGTATTTTTTACAAAATATATATAACACGGGTGATAGCTACATATTTTAATACATCAAATATTTTACTCGTTTTTTT
Source organism: Timema poppense (assembly GCA_902141375.1). Lineage (NCBI taxonomy): Eukaryota > Metazoa > Arthropoda > Insecta > Phasmatodea > Timematidae > Timema > Timema poppense. The sequence goes on along the minus strand of CABFOV010002107.1, from coordinate 69,622 downwards.
ACACTATTACCCGTGAAAATGAATTTTATAAACTTTAATGTAAATGTTTAGTTACCAAAGTGTGATATTTTAATACTTCACTATTTTCAAACAATAAGTCTTATTCGCCAGACACATGTTTGATCACAAGAATATTGAAATAAACCGTTAGCGCTGTCCCCTCAGAATCAAGCAGACGACAATCTGGAGCGTCACGCTTTGGTCCTTTGCAAAGGGTGTGTTTATGTCCACCCAGTTTAGTATAGTATAGAGAACACTTAACCTGTCAGACGTATAATTTTGAGTGGTGGGCAAAGCGATTTTTGAGATTAAGCTGGCAGTGCCACCACGTGTTTATATCCAATCAAACGAGATGTGACTTTCTGTGCTGCCAGAATTGTATTGTTTTGTGCTGAAATTTTTTTTGTGTGATTATTTTTTATATTATTTAAAAAAATTAATATTGAAGCCTTAAAAATCGAATTTTGACACAGAGAGATTCATATCCGAAGTTGAATCGGTCTTTGCTAAAGTGAATGAACTCAAAATTTTCATTTTCTCCGTTTTCGGTGATTACGTAACCGAGCGTATGTTAAGGAACTCGCCACAGCACTAGTCCGACACCTTATACAAGTCAGATACTTTCTGAAAGTGGAAATTCACCTAACGTGTCAGGGTTTTGCATTCACTTAACTGGGGATCAAACACCCCTTGCGCGTCTCCTCGGACCCATCATGAATGTATCCTTCGAGCGTAGCCACGCACATAGCACGTGCGGTGGGCGATTTAGGAAACAATGACTCCACGCTCACCATCGATCCCCGGATAGCTAATAAAGCCCACATGCCTTGGCCAGATTTTCAGTGTCGTGAGGAGTTGCCTCCTACTTTCATGTGTGCTGGACTCACACGTTTGGGCGTTATAAAACACAACCTAGGAATCGCCCTGAAGAGGACTTTTACCTATGTTGGCAAATATGGTAAGTCTCTTGTCCCGTCCTGTTTAAGGCTGTTGCCATGAGGAGGCACTCTGCCAAAGTAACCAGACTAGGAACATCCCCCGGCAAAGATGGTTAGCCTCTGGTCCTGTCCGGGTCAAGGTAGTCGCCATGAGGAGGTACTCTGCCAAAGTTACCGGACTAGGAACATCCTCCGGCAAAGATGGTTAGCCTCTGGTCCTGTCCGGGTCAGGGTAGTCGCCATGAGGAGGCACTCTGCCAAAGTTACCAGACTAGGAACATCCCCCCGGCAAAGATGGTAAACCTTTTGTCCTGTCCGGGTCAGGGTAGTCGCCACGAGGGCGAGCACATCTCAGACCCAATAAGCTTCCAACTCTCAACCCGACGCTACCCCCAACCGCGTGTACAGAAAAATAGTAAGTGCTGCTTCTTTCAACTCCATTTCCAAACCATGGACTTGATTAGTCCAGTAGTACATGAATGAAGCGTTTGGTTAATAATCTTGGCCAGGTGTAGTTTTTCAACATAAATTTGAAAAGAAAAAAAGTCAGCAAGGCTACTGTCTTTGCTGAAGATAAAAAAAAGTACAAGTTGCAAAAAGGGTTTATTTTCTTAATAAAATTCAAGAATAATTTATCATGATTTCCAAGGTACTGTACAAGGATTTAGGATTTAAAAAAAAGTACAATTAAATGAACATAAAACTTACGTACACCTCTCTGCCCATCAGTTCGTGTAGTATTGTGTTTAAATTTCTTATACAGTATTTAGGCACATAGGCGTGGTTGTCGTGGCACCCCCACTAGCCACATATTAAGAGAAAACGTTGGAGAGACCCAAAAAAACCTATTTAATTTTTAGAAACAACGTCGAGGGTTGACATTATTGAAGAGTTANCGACTGTCTCTTGTTTTCTTTTCTTGGGGTGGGGCGTAGCTTGCCGAAAATGTTGCTCGCTTCAGTTTAACGTATCCCTGGTCGCTGAAGTGATGTGTTTTTGTGTTCGGGGAGCCTTGTAGAACAGCCAAATGGAGACAGATGGTAAGTCCATGTAATTATACTCGTTCCATGTTGTGACTCTGTCACAATTGTTATTAAAAATAATCTAACTTATTCTCAGGGGTGGGGGCTTCTTGGATCCCACCCCCTTCGCTTTTCAACTGGCACCCACCCACTTCGGTAACCGCATGGTCTAGGGCGCTACTCTCACAGTAGACTATACTGCCGACGACGGGGAAATCCAGGTTCGATACCGGTCGGGTATACTGAAGGTGGTTTTTTTCCCTAAATTGTTTCTCACTCTCTCTCACTCCACGCAAATGAGGGTACAATTCCTATACATTCAACGTTCCTCATCCCTAACCTATTAGCGTAATTAGTACATAAGCGTACAACCCAAATGGTTAGTAAGACGTGGTACTAATAAAGAATAAATAAAAAACTGACATTCCATAAGCCATACCCTGCGCACGTTTATGTTTAGGCATTAATTCAAAGACTAACCCTTTCACCATAATGGCTTACGTACACTAAAACACTCACTGGAAGCATAGAAATTAATAACACGGACGCAAAACAACTATCTGTTGCATATAGTCGATGCTCGGGCTCGACTCAAAATTGGAGAACATGTTTTCTAGCGCCACTTATGAGTAGACTCAGGAAACAAGTTAGATACCGCTTGCCATTACAGACATACGATGAGGCCCTTTTTAAATCAACTCAAACGGAGACAAATACAGATCTGAAATAATAATATTTAGCGCCGGCGTTTTACTACCCGTTCGGGAACCCATTCTTAACTAATAATTACGTTAATGGGCTAGGAACTGGGAAGGTTGAATTTTAGAGGAAGTGAACCCGCATTGACGTGGAGGGATAGTGGAAAGCCATTTTGGAAAAAGAAAAAAACCTCAGTTCACCCGAGTGAGAGTCAAACCTAGATCTCCCCGTCCTCGGCAGTCTAGCTCAACACGAAACTAGCGCGTTAGCTAACTACGTCACCGAGGTGGATAAATATGAAATGATAACTAATCGTTGCTCTACCTTATTTTTAAATCTTGGCAACAACGTTGTTTAAAAACCCTGACTATTTATAATTTGAAAAACCTCCTAGCAGTGGCACCGGCAGAAATTTTTTCAGGGTGGTGGGGGGTAAAATATATTCCCTCACCCACCCACACACGCGTGTGCCTGGAAAAAAACTTCTGCAAGCACTGTCAATATACTGGCACTCTATTCTTAAAATAGAGAAATTGCAAAGAGAAAGGTTCGACCTGAACGTGACTAGAAAATTTATAAAAACAAATTTAAAATAAATAGAAAGTAATTTTTTTCATAGCACTATAAATCATTTTGGTATCATAAATATAGTCTTAAATTTGGGAATTTGGTGATATCATTTTAAAATCTCAAATATTATTCATTATTATACATTATACAATGATTAAATAAGCTTACAATATTTGTTCTTAGGAAGGAGGCCTTTATTATTTCATTGAGGTAAAAATAAAACATTTTTTAAAGTATTCAATCTAATACAGCTTCGTTTGAAGAAAAAGAATGGTAGTGCAAACTCTAGAAGATTACAACTTTGTAAACAATGTTTTCTTGTAAGAAAAAACATTTCATGCATTTAATTAAATTTGAAATTCCGTGGAGAGGGCTGGTGCTATATTGCGAATGAAAAAAAAAATCATTGCAATAATAATAATAATTATTATTATTATTCTGTAGACGTGTGCGAAGTTCACGTTTTCAATTCGAACCGAACTCGAATCGAATAAATGAAATATTCTCGACGCTGAATTGAAGCTCGAATATTTTATATTAGTTGTTTTATGTTTAAAAATATATTTTAATTTGGTTATTCATATAACTTTATGCACTAGAAATACTGGTAAAACGTCTTATTGCACAAATGTTTCTAATATTCAGTCTAAAATTTGAATAAAGCAACTTACAAATAAATTACTTCAGATTTTTTCCATATGAATATTGTCTTTTATGGTTCAAAACAAACAGTCCAGAATGGCAATAATTGACCATTATTGGCAGAGATTAGTAACTGTCTAAGCCGGATTTTTTTTCGAAGCTTTTCGCACTCTTAGTAATGGGTGATATCAAGTTCATTTCCTTATTTATCGGTTGAGCAGCCGAGACAAGTTTAGTCTTACTTGTAGTTGATATATTAGACGCTAAGGACCGTTGGCGCTAGAGTTCACTAGAATCTGACGTAGAAGCAAAGCTGATCCAAGTGTGCGCGACTGCGCGAGTCTGTAAGCGAGTTTCAGGCTGTTAGGTGTTCTTTTGACGTCGCGTGTGTTGATATTTGTAAATTATAAGTGTTTATCGAGTATTGAAATGAAAATAGGGGCTACAGATCAATTCTAATTGGATACGTGAATCGACGAAACGTCACTTTCGATTAATATACTATTTATGTAAGCCTCTTAGTTCGCGTAAGAAGTTGGAATACTCTGAAAACCTTCCGTGTGATTGTGTGACGTTGACCGTGAATGCCAATCGTTATTTTGGCTTAGCCCATACGGTTATACTGTACTCTAGCCTAAATAGGCTTCCAAAGTGCTTTGTGTTATCAGAAAATAGACTTAGCTATGGTTGTTATAGGTGTAGCTATGGTTTCTATTCAAAAGCAATATTGAAATTATCTACGAGTCAAGTTTCGAGCTGCGAGTAGGATTGGATCAGGGACTTACTTGCTGATATGTATTGAGGTTATACATCCAGTTTCTTTGTGACTTGTTTTTTGAGTGTGGTTTTGGTTCGATCCTGGTCCAGAATGATGTAGAAGCGTTGCTAAAGTGACTTAAGCGATGTGGTGGGGTGAAGAGTTTAATTGCAAGACCCAAGTATGAATCGGGGGTACCTCGTACCCTGCTCTCCATACCTTTACCTGGTGAGTAGATACCTATTATTTTATTTTTTATTTGATACAAAAAAAATATGGTCCAGTGGTGCACCCAAAAATTTAATTTGGGATTCCATAGAACTACTATTTTTTTTACACTTTGTTTTACAATTATAGGGGCAAATGTAACCATACCTTTTTGAATATAATACGAGTATCATGGGTTTTAAACTTATTTGATATCTACATATTAGTTTTATTTAATATGTTTTGAGATTTTATTAACATTATTCGCGGATTTGTTGGTGGCGTCTGCCCCGCTTGTCCTCCATTTCTTCCAAACATTGGCTTCGCCACTGATACAGACACTCCATTATAATAATACAAATATTACCATTTTAAAATCAATTATCAACAGCGGTGGTCTTGAGGGGTAAAGTGCTCACCTCGGAATCCGATGTTCATGGGTTCAAAACCAGGCCGGAGTCGACGGATTTTTCCTTGAGCGCGTAAAATCCGTAGCACAATTTCCTTCGGAGGGAAACTAAAGCCGTCGTCGGTCCCATGTCTTATTGTTGCATGTTAAAGATCCTTTGGAAGTTTTGTGAAAATACCTTTCCTGGCAAAATTTGTAGGACATTTCGCTCTCGTTCATAGAAATTCTCGTCGGTAGATGTAATAAGTTGGTTCTGATAGTGCAGGTTAAATACCTAGAATAAATAAAAATAATTTAAATTAAAACATCATTAGGGGAATGGTTCACAACGAAGGTGGGATTTTTTTTCTTTCTTTATCAAATTATTAAAAATGTAATGTTTTTTTAGCACTTTTATATACAACATAAGCAAATTTCCGATTATAACCAAACAGGCTAAATATCGGGGGGG
>CABFOV010002107.1:52951-63739 GCA_902141375.1 Timema poppense | reverse complement strand
ATTGTTAAAAAAAATCTTAGAAAATTCACCTTATTTTCACAATAACGTTAGATTCATGTAAACTCTATCTTGAAGCATGATTCCATAGTCTCCGATTCTATTACTAGGCTGTCTTGATCCTTTGAAGTCCTTCTAATAAAAATTGTTTTTATTGGTTTTAAGGGACCCATATGTTTTTTGGGTTGTACTTTTTAGTTTGGCATGTAGTCCTAGACCCATTTAAAACCAACGGTATGATCTATTACTTTAGTCTCTGTCTTAGACCATGCTCTAGAATTTTCAAAATCTAAAATCCATATTTTAATTTAAAGATAAAACTCAAGTAGGCTATTGATAAATGGACGGACACACGCACACGTTAATTTTTTTATGACTTGTTAAAAAGTATAAAATGAAAATATATTTTCTTTCATAGCATAAACTAAAGGTTTTTAACATATACTGAAATTTACAATAGTAAACATTCAAACAGTTCTACTGTAAAATGTTTCAAGCTCGCATGTTCAACGTAAAAAGAAGTACAAGTGGTGAAAATGAACATAGAGACCAAGGAAAGTGATCAAAGTTTACATTTAGCTCAAATGTTACTTGTAAGCCATAACAATTCACAAACACAACCTATTGTATCCGCCACGGGTCAAGGTTGAGTTTGGGGATGCCCTAAAAACGAGGATATTCTAAGCTGGCGTTTATAAAAAAAACAAGGTTACAACTCATAAAATACTAGGCCTACTACAGTCTGATTTTCATAGAAAGTCCCGTTATTTGAAAACCGGAAAATCATGTTGGCACAATGGAGGAAATAAAATTATTACAACTATGTTATTACATTCCTTAGTTCGTTTTAATTAATAATTAGGGGTGTGCGAAGCCCACTCTTTCAATTCGAAGCGAAATCGAATAGAATAGGCCTATGTGAAATATTCTCGAAGCAGAATCAAAGCTCGAATACTTTTTTGTTAGTGTTTTTACACTAGAAAAATATATTATATTGTTATTTATTGAACTCTATGTACTGAAATTACTTAAAAAATGTTTGATCGTACTTAACTTACAATTCAATTACTTAGGAGTTTTTCTAAACAAATATTGTTTTATACTATACATAAATGGCAATAATTGACCATAAATCAAGTATTTTAACTGTCAATATTTTAATTGGCGAAACTTAGAAGCAGGAATTTTTTTCGGAGCGAAGCCGAAGCTGACATTTGTTTCAAAGACCCCTATTAATATTGTATACGCTTCGGTGACTACATGGTCTAACGCGCTACTCTCGCAGTAGACTAGACTGCCGATGACGTGGAGAAAGAGGTTCGAATCTCGGTTGGATACGTATCGAGGGTGGTTTTTCACTTTGCTGCCGCGCAAATGCGGGTACACTTTCTATAAATATAATATCCCTAAACCATTAGCGTAATTAGTAGGCCTGTATAGACGTATAACCCGAACGGGTAGCAAGACGCGGTGCTATAAAAATATTAGTAATGTAATGATACCGTATACAGTAATCCATAAAGAAGTATTATTAGGGATGTCGTGGAGAGGGAGCGCCGTTCCGACACTGCTTTTTGTGGAAAAATATTAAATTTCATTATGCTGGGCTAAATATTAAAATGTTCTTGTGTTAAAAATATTCAAAATATATATTTTTTCATTTTGATTATATCAATATTATCTTAAAACCTTTTTTCATAATATAAATTAATAAAGTCTGAAGAAAAAGGGTGATGGCCTAAAGTGGGTTTTCTCTAAAATTAGGGTTCGGGTACCGGTATGTTTTGTATAAAAATGAAAGTAATTTTACCCTCTCAAACATAAAATATTTGTTATTGTTGCTACAATCATTATTTCATGTTGCCAAAAATTGCCCCAACATTTCCTTTACAAGATTATGAAAAAAGTTATATAATAGGTTTTTTTAAAAATAATAATGGTAAAGGGTAATTTTCTCAAGAATGGATATATCTGATACCTAGAAAAAGTTACTAGTTTTCCTTTCCCGTTATCATACATCAAATTATGTTATCTGCAGCTGTCACTTTTGACAGATATAATCAATACCAATAAAATAATAGGATACTGTAATAATATGTTTTAAATGTTGATAAAAAGAAAATATGTATTTTCTAAAAAGGTGCTTCGTGTGTCCACCCGATATTCTCCTACAATTTGTCTGCTCATATCAAGTCTGACATCAGTAAGTTCGTCTACATTAGATATGTGAGTTGGAGTATTTTCAGTCTTGGAAACTTGTCCTCTAATTCCTATTTAAATGGACTGGATACATCCTGAGGGTCATTACCAGATAACCTACATGCATTACGAGCGATTAAAGTTAACTTCTCACACTTTTTGGTCGGCGATTGGCTGTGTCGCTAAATTCACGATTCCCCATTTTGTAATACCGTTAACCAAATATGTAAATACGTCATTGTTATAAACAAAGCTCCCACGAATAATGGCCCTAGGGACTTGGAAGCTCATTGCCGCACGTACAAAAATACGCCACCTATCCCTCTCTTGAGCTATCTAGTTCTATCCAGTCCACCTCACTACAACTCATCCCTATCCTGAGCTAGTTATGTCCAGTCCACCTCATTACACCTCATCCCTATCTTGAGCTAATTATGTCCAGTTCACCTCATTACACCTCATCCCTATCTTGAGCTAATTATGTCCAGTTCACCTCACTACAGCCTGCCTATCCCTCTCTTGAGCTATATAGTTCTATCCAGTCCACCTCATTACACCTCAATATCCTGAGCTAGTTATGTCCAGTCCACCTCACTACAGCCTGCCTATCATCTTGAGCTAGTTCTATCCAGTCCACCTTATTACACCCTATCTCTTCCAGGTCCATTCTAATGTTATCCTCCCATCTGCGTCCAGGTCTTCCCAGGAGTCTCTTCCCAATGGGTTTGCCACTCAATTCTCTGATCACGGTTCTAGATTCTATCATTTGCGCTGCATGTCCTGCCCGCCGTAATCTACGAGATTTGATTACGCTAACACTGTCTTATGTTGAAGTACAGGTAATTTAACTCATCATTATGTAACCTCCTCCGCTCCCCAGTAGCCTCATCCCTTTCCTAGACCAAATATCTTCCTTAGCACCTTGTTTTCGAACATCCTAAATTCCCCCCCACCGTCATTTAAGGTAAAAGACCACGTTTCACAACCATAGAAAACAACCGGCAAAACTATTGGTTTTGTATATTCTTAGTTTTACATTTACTCTCTATTTTTATTTTACCAGAAAATCTCATCTCTTGGCCCACATGCATCTTTGTTTCACCCCTGGAATACACTCCTCGTCACTGGCATGTACTGGTGATGTTTGGTGATGGCGGAAAGGGGGGAATAAAGGCCTCCTTTAATTAAAGCTCTCTGCTATCATGTTTAAATGGTGTGGAACTGCTGCTAAGTGTTGACGGGGTTATTATTACTACAATTCCCAACAAGCGGTCCATTGGTCTCTTTGCAAGAGAGATGCTCATGGCTTACACTGCACCAACAAGTTTTGATCAATATCTACACATACCCCGCGTGGTCGCTGCTCACTCGTCTAGTCTGGTTTATGGGCGGGGTTCGAATTTTCGACGGGTGTACTTGGGTGCTTTTCTCTAAACGGTTTTCCACCCTACTTCCACGCAGTTGCGAGTACCGTAAGTTTTATCCACATTATACATTCCTCATCCCCTACCATGCTATATCATCTTTACTTGACTGTTTCTGTGAACCTTTTATCAATTATTATTTTCCGGTCATTATGTAATTAATAATTATATTTTGTTTGTTTAAACACACTGTTCTTTCAGCATCTCGTCTTACTACTTATTGAGGTTATACGCATAAGCATAGTTACGCTTATGAGTTACAGAGGTTGAATTTAGAGGAAGTGTACCCGAATTTGCGTGGAAGGAGAGTGGAAAAACCACCTTCGGTACATCCCACCGTGATTAGAGCCCGGATATCACCGCGTCATCGTCAGTCTAGTCTCTTGCGAGAGTGACGCCTTAAACCATGCGGCCACTGAAACGGGTCACAATTTAAAATTTTCTTTTCTTGAGTAGGGTAGTGAAATACAAGGCAAAAAAATAAATAATTCAACCAACTTCTCAGGGGCAACGTAAAATGTTAAATAGATAAATACATTTATGTACAAATCTCTTTTAAAACAATACATTATCTTGGATGTAACTTATTAAATTTATTTTATATATATAAATTTGTTTATCGTATGACACAGTTGACCGGGAGGGACTTTGATGTCCAGGTTCGGTCCCCCTATGTGTAGACTATTAGTTGCTCTGGTGGAACAGAACTTTACCCAGGGTACACCTATGAAGGTCATCTACACGTAGTACCCAGAATGAGATGTTGCGATGATGGTTATTATGAAGGCGTGGAGCCAGGGTGAGTCTTAACCAAACCTTGGGGACCTTTGGGATCATTCCCTTGAAGATAAACATACCAAAGGAACCAGCTGGGAATCGAAATCAGGATCTCCTAGGCTCGTAGCCAGGTGGACTGACCACTACACCACGGACCAGTTATATGTATGTTATAGAATATGTATAACTTGCACTATGCACTGACAACTTTGGAGGTATAAAGTTAAAAATAAATTATAGCTAGGGGTACGTGAGCCAAAAAAAAGAGGGTTGAACACCACTGTTCTAGAGGGCATCAATCTCGCAATAGACTAGACTGCCGATGACTGGGAGATAGGGGTTCCAATCCCGGTCTGATGTACTGATGGTGATTTATTCTAAATGGTCTTCCACTCTCCTTCCACGCGAATGCACACGTTCTCATCCCTAACACATTAGCGTAATTAGTAGGCTGCATATGCTTATAACGCGAACGGGTAGTAAGACGCGGTGATAAAAAAAACTTTTCTAGCTTTAAGATAAGGTCCCTCCTATGAACATTAGAGACTATACAACCCAGTTGTAACGCACCAGATATTTACTAATGATTTAAATGACTAATACCCTTTGGTTGTGTCAGCAACGCGTCTTATATGGGCTATTCGATGAGGTAGGGTCGAAGAAGATAATAGTTTAGACTAAATGTATCTGCATTTGCGTGAAAGGAGAATGTGAAAACGATAAAATGAAGAAAAATACACCCGGATGCGATTTTACACCCACATCCCCTCAACCGCGTCACCGGCAAATCAAACAGAACGATATTAACGCCTTGGCACGAACACCCCCCCATTGTTGCGAGTACAGGCAGTGTAAAATCTTGTTGAAGGTAGTGTGTGTGTCTCTTGGTGTGAGAAGTTCAAGATATCCAGTCAGCACATGGCCAATGGACGCGTATGTGATGTATTAATAGATCTGCAGGGGAGATGAGCCAACCAGCAAGAAACTGGAGCTGTGGATGTAAACATTGCACTTGATTATCCGAGGGAGGCGGCGCTCGGACGCCATCGGTTGACCTCAATCAAATAAAACTAAGTGTAGGCTACTATGCTTGAGAAACGGGCGCGATTGGTTTTGAGACTCTGGTAGCCCCTTCACTTGAGACGCAGGACCAGGTTCAAAGTCAGACTTAAACATGTTTCACACTATGGGGCCACTCACGCTCACACTCTCGTCATGCTCACGCTCGCACTTTCATGTTCACGCTTGCACTCTTGTCATTCTCACGCTCACACTCTTGTCATGCTCACGCTCACACTCTCGTCATGCTCACGCTCGCACTCTCATGTTCACGCTTGCACTCTTGTCATTCTCACGCTCACACTCTTGTCATGCTCACGCTCACACTCTTGTCATGCTCACGCTCGCACTCTCATGTTCACGCTTGCATTCTTGTCATGCTCACGCTCGCACTCTCGTCATGTTCACACTCACACTCTCGTCATGCTCACGCGCGCACTTTCGTCATGCTCACGCTCGCACCCTCGTCACGCTCACGCGCGCACTCTCGTCATGTTCACGCTCACACTCTCGTCATGCTCACGCTCACACTCTCATGTTCACGCTCACACACTCGTCATGCTCACGCTCATGGGATACACCGAGGTATTCACACTGCGACTAATTTTCAAGAGTTTTCATATCAGAAGCAGGATTTGTTCCTTGGCAACACAATATTATTTACATATTTTGTAGGTTTAACTTAAAAAAAAAATTATTAATCACAACTTGTGAGTGTGTGGAATGCCAAGCCTCCGCCGTAGTTCGGATTCCACGTTAAACTGTAGGTCCTCCATTTAATCTCACAATCACTCTACCATTACACATTAGCGTAAGTGCGTATAGCCCGAACGGGTAGTAAGATGCGATGCTAATAATAATATTTTTTTAAGATGGTAAAATAAACGCCGAAACTTACCTGTTTTGTTTATTTTCTTCCATACTTTTTTTTTAACATTATCACTATAAAATTTGTATGCCAAGTTGTATAGTTAAGGTTTGGTTCAATCAATCAAGTTCAATCAATCTTTCGTCCATGAGGTCCATGTTTGTTCGACGGGTTGAAAACAAACTGGAGCTTGGGACTATATTGTACATGTCATGTTTACAGTAGCGCTCCATTCGGGTTACCATCAAAATACCGCACTCAAATACCTAAACCAGAATGGAATGGGCCAGTTTCCTATGCGAGAACGGCCCATTCCATTCGAGTTTAGGTAGGTGTCGTCTTGTATTTAGTTTAGCGCCGGACTTGAGGCGTACTAAACTTGACTATGAAACTGGCCCTAAGTCTGACAATGAAACTGGACCATAGACAAAACACGTCCAATCTAACTTTACTTGTATAACTAAATACCTATTTTAGGAATTTTGTTTGAAGAACCTTTTATAATATAAAAAAAACCTTTTTTATTTGTGGTCAACATTAAAAATATTTTACTATATTATTAGTGTTATTTTATAAGTAGTAATAATATCTACCAAAATATCGTTTATCAAATCGAGCAAATACCAGTTTGCGTGGTCGAATGGTTTCAGGCGTCACTCTCGTGTTATACTGGCCTGTTGCAGACGTAGAATTCTGGTCGGTTCTACTGAGGTTTTTCTTACTAAATAATTTCCCACTCTCCTTCCACACGAATGCGGGTGGATAACCTCTAAAATGCTTCCTTCTTTATCCCTACCCTATTAGAATAATTATATGTAAGATTATAACCTGAACAGGTAATAAGACACGGTGATAAAAACAATATAGACCCACTACTATATATATATATATATATACAGTAGTGGGCCTATGGGCATATATATGTAAATTATTAAAATCTAAATGTTATGTTTTAATTTAGTTATTATTAATTCACTTTAAAATACCCGAGTTTCCGTAGCTCAATATTAATAAACTGTTATTATAATCTCTATGAAATACAGTTTTAATTTCTTTTGTTACGTAACGTGAGCGTGCCTTTGTTAATTAGCGCTCTGAGAGGTTCTTCTAATTAATGAGTTGACAGCGCCCGTGTGGACCGGCCTAGTTACACTAGTCTTTAGTTGCGCCATGACAATTATATCTTACTGTTCAAATGTGCTATCCTCTTCCTCACGAGTACCTAACGACATGACATGTGCAACTGGCTCTCCACATGTGCTATCCTTTTCCTCGCTATAAGCGCCATAATATGTGTAACTGACTGTACAAATGTGCTATCCTCTTCCTAGCTATAAGCGCCATAATATGTGCAACTGAATGTACAAATGTGCTCTCCTCTTCCTCGCTATAAGCGCCATAATATGTGCAACTGACTGTACAAATGTGATATCCTTTTCCTTGCTATAAGCGCCATAATATGTGCAACTGACTGTACAAATGTGCTATCCTCTTCCTCGCTATAAGCGCCGTAATATGTGCAACTGACTGTACAAATGTGCTATCCTCGTTCTCGCTATAAGCGCCATAATATGTGCAACTGACTGTACAAATGTGCTATCCTCTTCCTCGCTATAAGTGCCATAATATGTGCAACTGACTGTACAAATGTGCTATCCTCTTCCTCGCTATAAGCGCCATGCCATGTGCAACTGACTGTTCATTTTGCTTTCCTCTTTCTCCCTAGTTGTATTTAATGTAATAGTTGATTTTTTTTTAATTTACATTTAAAAATTTTTCTTATATTTTTAAAACTATGTGTAAACTTGGACATAGTTCGGCTTTGGGCTGTATCTCAAACAAGCTGTATTGGTGGTAGGTAGGTAGATGCGGGGTATTCTCATGATCGTCAAAAAGTTGGTTGGTTTCTTCATTTCCCTTTGCTATATTGATTATCTGTTACACCAGGATACTATGAACAAGCAGGAGGTAATCTACTACATTACCAAACCAAGAAAATCCTCGTTGCTCTACAGGCCATTGGTAGAACTTTTTTTTTTTACTGTGGCTTACACTATTGAATACTAGGCAGAATTAAAATGGGCTTTCCAGTACCCTGGAAAACAGAGAATTTGCTTGGTCAGGGAAAAGTCAGGGAATTTTAATAAAACTTTTAGAATTTTTACGTATTTACTAAAAAAAACCGAATTTTATTTTCCATAGTTCAAAATAACGTATTTCTTCTCATTTATACACATGTGAATCGTTTTTAACCCAGTTGGGTATATTAATCTCAATTATCAAGGTCAACATGTACGCGAATCGTCTGCAAGTGATGTTAAATAAACCTCAGAAATTCAACCAAGATTTGCGGTAGAAAGTGGATAAGATTCCTTAAACTAGCACAGGCCTCATCTACTATGCAAACCAATTCTGGTGCATTTCCTTGTTAATTTACTCTTTCCCTGTTTTCTTAGTCTAGTATAAGCTACGCGGACGTGTGCCACAAAAAAAAAAGAGAGAAACATTGTTAGACATAATTAATGTGTGTATCGGAACTACACTGAGTGGATATCCTCACACAATGCGGCATTCCGTGTCAACATTTACTTGTATAGATTGTCTAGCTTCTTCCTGTACATACCAGGACACAACGTAACATTCGCCGGAAACCAGGAAACTAACTGCCTGAGGGGGGCCTACACCAAGGAACAATGGCACCTTTGGGTGCGCATTCACACCGTCCGCCCGGAGACGCACGCTCTGATATAAGTCGAGCATAACTTGTGTATTCGCGGGTGATGTCAGACAAGGCAATGGTGGGAGTAACAGGGGCCTGGGAACTCAGGACTACAGTGGAGAGCGGATGTAGCACAGTGTATCTCAGCTTGAAGTGACCTATAAAATATATATTACCTTATTATTATAATTGCCGGCATAAAGGCCACACAAGTCGACGGTGGCTGCGTTATTAGATAGTACGTAATCTAAAATACTCGCTCATATATAGATGCTCTCTCTCTCTTTCTCTCTCTCTATATATATATATATATATACACACACACGCACTCACACTCGCTTTGCTCTTTGGGGGCTCCGCCCCCAAACCCCCAGTGCGTTTTCTTTGCAAGTGGATATCAACTAAACCGTTTTTTAATAGGTCTTACCGTTTAGCCACAAGAGGCCTCCAAAGAAAGGTCCGCACCGACCTTAAAGTTGCTCCGCCATTGTTTTTTTCAGGGGTTAGATTTATTTTTTATTTTTTGGAATTTTTCCTTCAGTTACAAGCTAAAATCTATAAGTTTGCCAAATTTTCAGTTTCTAGCTCATCTGTAAGTGGGTAAACATTAATGTCAGTGAGTGAGTCAGCCGTGTGGATTTATAGAGATATAATATAAAATTAAGGTGTCTAATGACCTGGAAAACAGGGGACAGTCAGGGAATTTCCTTGTTCAGGGAGAAGAGAACTTTTTATAATATCTGGACTCTTCACATATTCACTAAAAGAATACGCAACCTTTATTTACAATAGTCAAAATAACATTTTTTCTTCCAATTAATACACACTGGTAATCTTCTTTAACATAGTTCTCTCTGTTGAAATACTCAATTCTCAAAGTCTAAATGTGATTTTCGTGTCGTCTTTCCACCCTTATACTGCGCGTCTACAGTCAAAGTTGAATCTCCTAGAGCGTGTGCATTCATCTGTTCACATTATAGGATGAATAAATAAATAATTTTTTTGTATATATATCTCGCAACAAATTTTGAACTGTACTGGCGTAAGGCGTTCTATTAATGTCTCAATATAATCTCACGCAAATTTAACTTAGATCGCACAACCCAATAGCCCATTGCTTTAGGCTGAAATACTTTAGTCATTTCTTAGAGTGACACAATTTCATAATGCGCGTGTGTTTAAAAAAATATGATTACATCATGTTGCGATCTTAATAAAATGATGTATGTAATATAACGTATAGTGACTGGGAAGGTTGGAAATTGGCTCGGGAAAAATCAGGGAATTTTAAATTACAATTTTCTCTCTTTCTATAATTGCAGGACTTTTTACCGATTATTAAGCCCTTTCCTCAGAATATTTATCATCGCTTTCCGCAGGGCGTTTCCCTTAGAGCACAAATCTGCCCTGAACGAGTATCGAAACCAGTTACAACCAGTTGTCGGCTCTATTTAGTTGTAGGTGATATATCCCGCCCACCGTCGGCGGACATTGTGACAATTCACGGCATCCCGCTCAAACACACAGCTGATTGTTTATTGTCCAGCTCAACCCAATTCTTTCTCTCTTTTTTCGTACTGCCTTCATGATACGTCCACACGGTCTCGATAGATGGGAAAGTCAACCTTTCCCATGCACTCGTGCGTGTCACGTAACCTCGCTGACAAAGACTCATCGTATTTGGCATTTTCCTAGAGATTCCATGAAATCTAGGAAACGAGGGAGATTCCCCCCCCCCCCCCCCC
>CABFOV010002107.1:37221-49120 GCA_902141375.1 Timema poppense | reverse complement strand
TATTATTATTATTATTATTATTAGCACCGCGTCTTACTACCCGTTCGGGTTATACGCACTTACGCTAATGTGTAATGGTAGGGTGATTGTGAGATGAAATGGAGGACCTACAGTTTAACGTGGAATCCGAACCACGGTGGAGGCCTGGCATTCCCCACATTCACAAGCTGTCTTGTCAGAGGTGAAGGAAGGGTTCTGTGATCAGATAAATCTGTGCCGGGACCGAGGATTGAACCCCGGCCGCCAGCATAGAAGTCTGACACCTTACCCCTAGACCGCCAGGTCACCTTCATAATACTAATATTTAGAACTTTGTTTTTATATGTTTGACTACTGTTACAAGTTTAATTACATCGAAGTGTAAACTAACCCTGAGTTATTTAAGTTGGTTTACTCATCCGCTTTCCATGCTAATGCGGGTGTATTTATCCAAATTTCCCTCCTCGTTATTACGCCACATGTTGAGCTGTTAAATAAATCACCCTTGTGTTAAAAATCACAAACCAATAATATTTATTATTAATCAGAACATAAATTAGTTTTGTATTTTGGCTAGCAAACTTTTAAATCACGTCTTTTAAGGTTCGTATTATGAATACAGTGTAAATAGTATGTGAGCTTATATTACATTCATAATTAAAGTATAGTAACTCGTATTTCGAACATTTCCTCTTATTTACGTGATGTCACATTTCCGACTGAACAGGAATGATGAAATTCAAATATGAATATGGTATGAAATTACATTGCTACTTGTTTGTGCTCGCTGTTAGAAATCCTCCTTGCGTGACGTGTTGGGGGTGACGTCACTAGTCTGGTCACGTGTCTCACGTTCTCAAGCTCTAGTCTAGAGCGGACGTCACACTAGACGGGAAAATATATCATGACGCCTGGCAGACCTTGCAACTAGCTAATAAAATATATATTTTTAATTAGATATTAGAGCAGGTATTTTCGGCCTTTTTTCAACTATCAGCACATTGAACAAGGTGCCAAAATTGTCAAGACACCGTCAGTTACTTAAGGTGGGATGAAAGAGGACACAAGGAAAAGTCAGTGTTTTTTTGCAGTTTTTATGTCATGATCATGGCGGAATTATCTAACTAACTTTTTAAATGAAGGGAAAAAGTTGTCATTAAATTCCAAGACACCCTTGAAAGATGAGTTATTCAATACATTTTAAGGTTACCATGTGAAGAAAACTAAATTTTATGTTTGTACTCGAGCCATATTTGATTTGTTTTGACCAAAAGAATGTTTTGCCATAAAAACTGCAAAAAAATACTGACCTTTTATCGCGTCCCTTTCAACCACACCTTAAGGAGAGGCTTTATCATTTAAATAACGAGTATTAAGTTTGTGTTTAGAAGTTCAATAGTTATTATTCTAATAATTATGTTATTACAAAAATGTTAGTCATGGATTTAAAAAAATAAAATCTATCCCTATTTTTTTTTTAATCTTACTCCAAACTCTCACGGCTCACAGGTTGAAAAACGTTGTGTTAATTTATAAGTAACAATCACAGTAACTCCTTCCTTTAAAATGAACTGTCTACTAATGGCGGGGTCATTGCGGCGCAAGTAGTATGAACGTGTAATTGCCATTGAACCTCTGAACACTATTTTATTTATATCGAAGAGACTGAGTGAGAAACTTGATGAAATCATACTGGTTAGAATGGTCCTTTTCATATTCTCAGGGCCGGTGTTGTATAATTACCTCGAGAATGATGTGTTCTCGTCGGTATTTCGAGGTGACGTCTATCTATAGCCACCCTTCACTTTGTCTAGCGCAGTGACTTTAAACTCAGGTTAACCTTCACAGGTTGATATTAGCACGCCTCAAGTTTCACACTCCTGCACTCCCGAGGTGTTATCTACTGGGCCGATCAACGGCTGTGCAAATTACACTGCGTGATATCTCATGAGCAAAGCTCAGATTATGATGACCTAAAAAGGACATAAAAAAATGTACCCATAAAATGACCATAAACTTAGAAAAAATAACTTCATATTTCCAAAAGATCATTTTAAAATATTGCATAAGGCTAAACCAAACACGCACTTAACCAAACTATAAAATACATAATCAATGAAAAGCCTTTAACTAAACTCTTGTAGGCCTATTCGGTTAAATGTAGGATTGGTTTACAATTATCTTATTCTGAAGTAGGCCTGCGTGTTATTAACCATCCCTTTTCCAGTCTAGTTGCAGTGTCTTATTAGGAATGTTTATTTTCCAACCATACAAGCAAAACAGACAGTGGCTATATTATATTCTAATTCCGACAACTGTGTGTTGAAACACATCATTGCATTAATAAATTATCTATATTATTAAAAATACACTTATTCAATATCAATACCTTATATTAATGACTAAAAATGATTTTAGTGTAATAATAAAAATCCTTAAATATATATTCCATTCACGGTAGTAATTACTCTCTGAAAGGTCTTTTTTCCTACCAATATCCTACTATATAGTAGATTTATGGTAAGGAAAAAGACCTTTCAGAAGTCAATTCCTACCGTGAATGGAATATAGGCTGTTCTTAGTTGCCCTACGTGCTACTAGGATGTCCTACGTGTTACTTAGTTGCCCTACGTGTTACTAGGATGTCCTACGTGTTACTTAGTTGCCCTACGTGTTACTAGGATGTCCTACGTGTTACTTAGTTGCCCTACGTGTTACTAGGATGTCCTACGTGTTACTTAGTTGCCCTACGTGTTACTAGGATGTCCTACGTGTTACTTAGTTGCCCTACGTGTTACTAGGATGTCCTACGTGTTACTTAGTTGCCCTACGTGTTACTAGGATGTCCTACGTGTTACTTAGTTGCCCTACGTGTTACTAGGATGTCCTACGTGTTACTTAGTTGCCCTACGTGTTACTAGGATGTCCTACGTGTTACTTAGTTGCCCTACGTGTTACTAGGATGTCCTACGTGTTACTTAGTTGCCCTACGTGTTACTAGGATGTCCTACGTGTTACTTAGTTGCCCTACGTGTTACTAGGATGTCCTACGTGTTACTTAGTTGCCCTACGTGTTACTAGGATGTCCTACGTGTTACTTAGTTGCCCTACGTGTTACTAGGATGTCCTACGTGTTACTTAGTTGCCCTACGTGTTACTAGGATGTCCTACGTGTTACTTAGTTGTCCTACGTGTTACTAGGATGTCGCCTTTCCACCATAGTTTTTTTTTATTTTTACATCTCGCTAAAACCTCTCATCATTGAAGACTGACTGCTAAATTATCAATACGCCAGGTGATGTAGAAACTTGTCTTCGCCACGACGGCGTCTTTTATTAAATAGCTGTGTGCGTCCTTGTTGGAATCCAGCTTATAATTTGAATTGAAAAAAAAAAAACCAACCAAATGAGGAATCTTTTATAAGGAGTCCACGCAAAATTTCTCTAACCTTTAAAAAAAAAGTAGCCTACACATTTATACGCTTTTCTCCTTGTAGTGAATCCGTTTCGTGAAACTTCATGTTTCAAGGCGGTAAACTAACGATGGCCGTTTCTTTTTTTTCCCCCTTTTTTTTCTTTCAGATAATCATTACTGTTCATTTAATTTTCCACTACGAGGAAACCAGTTTACGTGCGTTACTTTGCTATTCAAACTCGTTAAATGTGTGGTACACCGTTTAAAGGTTCGATTCAGCAGATTTAACTTCATTTTCTCTCTTGCCTTGTAAAAACAGGCAGTCTGAGCTTGTTTTAAGGTTGTAAGGTTGTTGATGGAGAAAGTATTTCGTGCTGAATATTTAATAGAGCATTTACAATTCCTCTTTTCTTTCATTTTTTTTATATCGTATTTGAATTTAATGGCTTTGACAAGAAGACGCACTTCGATAAGAAAGTGTTTTGGAGGTGTTGTAAAGCGTTCAAGCATGTTCGTCAGTCAGACCGAAAGGTGAGATTGTTTGTGTCAAGTGTCAACCGTGTATTATGGTCCATTCACGGTAAGTTTGTACTTTTTAATAGTTTGAAACACCCGCTTCGATGGTCGCACGGACAGAGCCATGTCCAACACGTGGTCCTTGGGCCAAATGTGGCCTCCCAGGGGCTCGATATGTGCGGCACGTCAGCTATAATTTAAATACTATTAATTACAGAAATTAACTACAATTTAGCCTCTTGTAGTATATATGGGCCGATATTTTTCTAGGAGTTATCAGAGAAATTCTTAGCTTAGCGTTCTGTGTGTACCGGCCTTAACTTGTATAATGTATGGATGTAGGGTTATTTATTTTTTATGGTGGGGCTTGTAGGGGACGTGAGAAAAGGTAAGTGTTTTTGTAGCAACACATTTTTTTGACCAAAGTAAATAAAACAATGCTCCAGTAGAAGCATAGAGCTTATTTTTCTTCATATGGTTCAACAGTTGTTGAATATCGGTCATGAGCAAAACAATATTAGATGACAAACTTTTTAAATGAAGAGAAAAAGTTATCATTAAATTCCAGGACATCCTTGACATATATTCAACAAATAGTGAAGAAAATTAAACTCATTATTTCTACTGGAGAAATATTTTGTTTGTTTTGACCCCCCCAAAAAATGTGTTTATATATAAAAACTACAAAAATACTGACCCTAACTAGCGTTCCCTACTTCCCCCCCTTAACCATAATTATTCAGTCATATTTTTTAAAATTATATTTGGGTGGGCTACAAGGTCCTAAAAACTTCCATGTATGGACCCCCGCACCCCGACGACCAACTCCCCAAGAAATAATGTGACCCTCAGTCGGGGGAAGGTTGGACACCGCTCGCCTATGAGCTCTTACTCTCGCGATATACTGGGTATCCTGTGACAGAGAGCTGAAGAAAGAGAGGGGGGAGAGGGGTAGTAAACGAGATAAACCGTTAGCTATATGTGAGCTACTAACATTAAAACTAATAAAGACCAATCAATCTTCATCAACACACGCAGACTTTAAAAAGTTTCATCATCAAACATCGGTGGACAGCGAGCTAGGGTGTCAACGTCTTCGGGTCTCTTTTGCCGCGGATGGAGAGGTTGGGATGTATTGAGTGGTTTCTTTTTTTCTAAAATAAATTTACACTCTCCCGTCAAAAAGCGGGTTGCATTTCCTCCAAATTCCACCTTCCTCGAATAGCCTGGACGAGATGTATAGAAAAGAAAAAAAAGGAAGAATTTTTCTAGCACCAATTATTACTACTAGTTCGGGCTATACATAAAAAAACAACTTAATTTCCCATGTCGCCGTTTCGAGTGCATCCAATCAACAGTTTAATTGAATTTCTAAATTGGGGCACCTCAGACCACACTATACCTGGAGGATGTAGCACAAACATAGCTGGAAATTCCCCCTTTTGGAACGCAACCCTAATTGCCAATCATTTGACTTACGGTAGCGCTATTGATATTTATTGTAGGTCCTACTTGCAACTTACTAGGCTGCAATTTGCGCGGGAGTTTCTTTTAAATGTGATCAATGGCGAGCTATTAGAAAGGAGACTTTTTTCAATTATTCCGTTTGCCATTCAAAATAGTTCCTGCGGAGATGCCATGATTTAACAGCCGCAGTGTAGGTATAAAGTCAACACCACTAGAGCTACCAATTTAAGTGGTTTTAATTTAACACATTAAAATTTACCTTTACAATCGCAGTTCAGGAAGCGCATGTTTGTAACCATCAGAAGAGGGAGAGAGAAAGAGACCAGCCCCAGGTTCATTTGTTTGTCCGGTAGTTGGCAAACATTTCACCGCACATCCACTGTAATAAATAAGCAAGTAGCTCAGTGGGGCAGACCCCAGGTTCCATTTCCGGCACTGCCCGAGGAGCTTAATATATAATTATTGTAAGTGTATACCTCGGTGGCTGGAAGGAAATGATTCTATTGAATGATGGTTTTTTTAGCCTGCTTCGGTGCCCGGATGGTCTAAGGCGTCACTCTCGCAATTGATTATACTACCGATGACAGGGAGATCAGAGTTTGAGTCCCGGCCGGGTGTACTGAGGGTGTCTTTCCCTAAATGGTTTTCCACTCTCTCTATCTACACAAATGTTGGTACACTACCTCTAAATTTTAACCTTCCTTTTTCCTAACTCTTTAGCATAATTTATCACATATGCATGCAACCTGAACAGGTAGTAAGACTCGGTACTAAAGAAATTTATATTTTTTATTCGATTGTCTATTTTTTTATAGGTTTGTTCTTTTCCTTTTTAATGTTTTTTTAAAAGTTATATCAGTTTATATTTTACAGGTTTGGTCATTTTCTGTGTAAATAGCTTTTTTAGGTTAGTTCTATATCAGTTTATATGTAACTTATCATGTAGTATTTATTTTCTAGGTTTGGGGCAAATTATTCCATAACTTTAGTTTTTTTTTTGTAAATTGGAATATGCATATTTGTCAATGCCCAATTTGACAAACTAGTTAAAATTTCTCCCCCTCTACAGGTTAAATTAATTTAGGCCCATCCATCATATTAAAATTCAAAATACATTTGAATGAGCGTGATTTTGAACGTTAGGCTCTTCGTCCACCGAGAAAATCAACGCGACGTGATACATCGCAGGCAACTGGTCACTTACTATATGTTGCCCCGTTTCTCGTCCACACAAGAAACCTATTTTATATCAGTCGCGAGAATGTCATCGTATGATAAGGACCTAGCTGTTGGCTACATGTACTTAAAAGATCGTAAAAAAGCCCGGAAACATTTTTGGGTTCATCCGGATTTTGAAAAAAAAGAAATAAGGTTGGGACGTACGTGGTTTTTGTGATCTAGAAGTGAAAACTTGCAGTAAAAATGCGATAAGTTCGAAACATAACCTTTCACAATTGCAAATAAAACATTGCCCACAGCTCCACCAGTGCACGCCGCAACGACTAATAAACAGGCAACTTATGGCCTGGCAACCAACATGTTTGGTCTCCTTACGATGTATCGCCCAGCGCTAAAGTCGTAGTTTCCTCGGTGGACAAATGAAGCATTGTCTAGATGCCAAGGTTGCCTAGGTGATGATTGCTTGGTTATGAGATATTACTCGCTTGGTTTTGTTCTCCACGGAGGATGAAGGAAGGGCCTCAGTGATTTAGTCGGGTCGCTGCAAAAGTAACCTTTAATGTTATGCTAAAAATAAAATTATATATTATACTACTATAAAGCTACACGGTTGACTCACTCACTGACATTGTTTACCCACTTCCAGATGAGCTAGAAACTTGAAATTTGGCAAACTCCTAGCTTCTAGCATGTAACCGAAGGGAAAATTTAAAAAAAAAATTAAAAAAGAAGTTTAACCCCCGAAAAAAATTCAAAATGGCGGAGCAAATTTAAAGTTAGTGTGGACCTTTCTTTGGAGGTTTCTTGTGGTTAAACGGTAAGACCTATCCAAAAACGTCTCTGGAATTACATTAGTTTACATCCACTTTCAAAGAAAACCGACTGGGGACTTGAGAGCTTAAGCCCCCAACGAGCAAATCAAGTATTGGATATAAAACGGCGAGGAATTGCTACTCTATTCTTATTACAACTGTCTACATTTACAATATACGAGTATTAACGTAGGACAAACCATTTAGAAAATACAAACATTTTTTTGCTGTCAACATTGATAACATTTGACTTTATTATTTATGTTATTTTATAGTGTTTTTTTTTTCATTATCTATAAAAAGTGGCAGTTTTAGGTCACATGACTTGACGTATAAATGTATGAAAATAGTTTTGGTGGCTGTGTGGTTGAACGCGCTACTCTCGTATTAGACTAGACTGCCTATGATGTGGTGATCCAGGTTCGAATTTAGGTCGGGTGTACCGAGTTTTTTTTTCCAAAATGTTTTCCACTTTCTACTGAAATGTGTGTACACTTCCTCTAAATATAACCTTCCTAGTTTCTAAAACTATTTGTGTAATTAGTACATAAACGCACAACCCGAACGGGTAGTAAGAAGCGTTGCTAAAAAAAACTGTCAAACTATCTAAAGTGGATTGTACAGATCACATGAATTTGAGATAAATAGTTGAATATATTAAAGTATATGTTTTTAAGGCTCGTTCCAAAGACAGGACGGGGGGTGGGGGAGGGGGAGGGGGGGGTTGGAGGTACAGAGCTCCCACCACTTGCTCCCGAAAGTTTTTTTTTTTACTTTTCTCTTCAATGTCTTGAATAATAACTTATTGATGTCTTATGAAATACATAGTACCTAAAACCCCAAATATGTTTAAAAACATTAAATTACTTCCAGAGGGATTCAACGTTAAAAAAAACACCAAACAATCCTTGCCGTTTCCTTTTGAGGGACTTTCCCACGAGTCGACGATAGTACTATTATTTGTCTGGCCCGCACTTGATGATTAATTAACTCCTAAATGGCGATTTTATTATAGTTGTTTTTCTTGTGCTTGAAGATTAATCGACCCCTAAATGCTGATCATAATATAGTCTGTCCGGCGCGCATTTTATGATTTATTGACCCCTTGTTGGCGATCCTACTATAGTTTTTCCTGAGCTTGATGATGGTTTGACCCCTAACTCACCTCCTACATCGGAAGTGACGAGTACTGATGACCTTGGGATGACAGCGCGCAT
Organism: Timema poppense; assembly: GCA_902141375.1. NCBI lineage: Eukaryota > Metazoa > Arthropoda > Insecta > Phasmatodea > Timematidae > Timema > Timema poppense. The sequence goes on along the minus strand of CABFOV010002107.1, from coordinate 40,536 downwards.
ATATCCGCCCGGGTATTAATGTGACACATCTCGATAACTACTATGGCGCGCAGTGAATCAGCACGCGTTTTATCTTACCTTAGACTCGGTCTGTCGGACAATTCTCAGAGATTGCCCGTGACCTCTTAGGGCCGTTTTTTGACGGCCGTAAAAATTAGTTATGTTTTATAAGAAAAGACTTATCTGCCAGCCAGAAAAGTTTCTAGACCTTTGGAATGTACGAAACTTTGAAAAAAAAAAGGTCAAAACACACACACACACAGGTGTGTATATAAAGAGTATAACTTAATCCACATGTATCTATTCTTGAGCAAACCGTTTCCGAAAAGAAAATTCCACAGCAATAAAAATTCTCGAAGATAACGGTTTTTTCCTATGGCTCTGCATTTCCACGCCAAATGAAAAGGGCCAATCGCCTTACGTTATCATTTTAAAGTGGGTTATATTAATTATGTTTGAAATATAACATTTTAAAATTGTATTTAATACCTAAATTTATATAGTTATTCAAAGTAATATTTTTATCTAACACTAAACATAAAAAAAAGTTTTAACTTCGATTCGGTTTCGGGAATATCTTGTATTATTCGACTTCACTTCGAATTGAAAAGATGGACTTCGTACTATACTAATAGATCTAATTTCACATATTCATACGCCAGGCCATGTTATCTATAGTTGCCATTGTCAATACATATAAAACCCGTTTCGGTGGCCGAATGATCTAAAGCGTCATTATCGCAATAGACTGGACCGCAGATGACTCGGAGATTGGGGCTCGAATCCCGGTTGGGGTTACTGAATATGGTTTTTTACTAAATAGTGGTCCACTCGTCCTCTATAAAAATGCGGGTATACTTCCTGGTAATTCAATCTTATTAATCTCTTACACATTAGCGTAATTAGTATATATGCGTTTAACCCTAACGGGCAGTAGGACCTGGTAGAAAAAACGGTTGTCATTGTTAACAGCAAAAACAAAACTTTCTTCTTACCAAAATTCTAACTAGTTCTATTTTCATATATACAGGGTGTTTTCGTGATGATAATTCAAACTTTGAGAGATCATGGAGGAGGACAATAGAAGCAAAATGAGATAAGGAATGGCGGCCCGGAAATGTTTCAATCAATATTGGTGGAGAACACGGGGAAGTGGAATGGGAACACCCTGTACAGTTTTTAATTAACACGTCATTTATCACCGACGATGACAATGTCCATACCAGGACCAGATGAACACATTTTAAACGAGATGTTCGAAATGACGTCCCTCGGCATCGATGCAGGCACGACAGCGTCGCATGGAGGTTCTGTCACATCCACTCTTCAGGTCCCCGACGAACCTCTGATGACATCACAGCCAGCAAGGATTTGTGCCAGTAGGTATTCATCATCAAGTAGCGGTGTCTCGTAGACAAGACTTTTAAGATGACCTCTCAGGAAGAAATCAATCTGGGTGATATTTGGTGAACGAGCTGGCCACACCGACAGTCTTATACAGGGTGTTCCCATTCTGCTTCCCCACGTTTTTCGCCTTAGCTTTTGACTGAAACATTTGTGGTCTGCCATTCCTTATATCGTCCTCTTCCATTATCCCTAAAAGTTTGACTTATCATCACGAAAACACCCTGTATATCCGAATACGTCAGCTGTCGGGGGCTAATGATTTGGACAGTTCCTACCCACATGTCATCAATTGAGCCGTTTTGTACGACTGCGCCAGCCATGAATTTTAGGTTTGGCACGCCTAATGGTTTAAGGCGTCGGTCTCTCAATTGGCTGCATTGCTGGTGACGTGAAGAACTGGTTTTTAATCTCGTCCGGGTGGACTAGGGGTGGTTTTTCTAATGTGATTTATCACAACGTTTTCATCGTCCGCTTTCAACGCTGATACATAATATCTAAGCTACTCTACTAATCTCGCTTCCTTGGATACATTTTTTTTAAATAACCTTGATGTTGAACATACAAATACAAAAAGTGATCCTTCTTTTCACTCTTTTTTTTTCTAACCCTTTTTGTTATTTTTATTGCAAGGTAATTTTAAATGTATAACCTTCAAGTAAGTCTTAATGCTTTTTCATAGTTGCATTACATTATTTCTTGGAAGTAGTCATGGTTGGCTGAATTCCGTATTTCCGCCCGTTACAGTAGCAAGTTAAAACACGCCTGATCGAATCCGAGCTCGTGATAAGTTGTTGTTTATTTATTTGTTAAGCTCAAGGCTCAGCTCTTTAAGGACGCGAACCGAAGAAGAGATGCTAACAGACCTACTCCTCACTAGACAGGTTTCCCGACACTTTAGCTCAGTCTGTATCGAGCTAAGAGGTCGAGGGTTGGATTCCCGGAATGGCCGAACAATTTATCATCGAGGGTAATGGGGGCTTCCCTTTTTAACAGTGATGAATTAACGGGTAGGGGTTGGGTGTTGTGTCGGTTTTATATATATAAGTTTGTTTATAAGTCGTGTGCTCATAAAATAAGTTGGTTCAGAAAGTGGTCGTTAAATACCTCCAATAAATTAAAATAATAATTAAATATTCAACTGTTAGGCATTTCTCATAGTTGAAGGTAAGTACTCTTACATTGCAGTATTGATTTTGAAGAAGAAAGCGCTGAAGCTTCAAAAACCACGAAAACAATCCTCAATTATCTTAAAATTCGCTATATATTGTGACCTTGTTAAAATGTGACTTTGTATGTTTGAAGAACGCTAGATCTATATTACATTACGTAAATCTATATAAGCATTTCGCGTTGAATGCCGTTGAAAAGGAGCTAATTTCACCTTTTCATCAGTTCTTTTTTTTTTACCACAGGTTATAAAACTTAAGATCCAAAGTTTGTAATACTAAAGACACATGTTGATACCATTCAGCCTCATTTTGACCTGAACCGCAACTAGTTTAAAAAACAAAGCAATTCACTTATCTAAATAATATTACATAAATAATGATTGCAGCCAATCTCATCTCTTTGGTAGGAGACCCCTTAACTTAAAACACATTTCAATTTTCATGGGAAGAGCCTTAGATGCCAGCTAGAAAAATTTATATGTTTACTTCCATTTATTCATACGTCAAGTCATATGATCTGCAGCTGTCACTTTTGACAGATATTATCACTTCCTGTAAAATAACACTAATAAAATAGTAAATTGTTACCAATTTTGCTCGTAAGATAATGTTTTTATTTTCTAAAAGGCCTTTCTTATGCAAATTGGACTGTTCACATCTAATTCATAAATATAGAAGGCTTCAAATCACTCGTTTTTGGTTTGATTAAACTACTTTAGGTCCTCTACCTTAATCCGAA